>RJWH01003926.1:0-128250 GCA_004363575.1 Solenodon paradoxus
GCTTGCATGTCATTCATTGGGTTGTTGGGGATTCAGTCACATCTTATGTCAGTGCGTAAACCCTCTTAGCACCATGTCTGAGCCTGTTAAGTGGCTCCTGAAAAGTGAGCTATTGGTGTTATTCATGTCCCGTCAGTCTTCATGAGTGATGCTTCTGACAGT
Organism: Solenodon paradoxus; assembly: GCA_004363575.1. NCBI lineage: Eukaryota > Metazoa > Chordata > Mammalia > Eulipotyphla > Solenodontidae > Solenodon > Solenodon paradoxus. The sequence goes on from RJWH01003926.1 coordinate 163, forward strand.
TCCCTCTGAACTGTGAGGAAAGCCTTTCTTCTCTCCCGGTTCCCCTTTCCAGCCATTCTCTGCCTGCCCTGCCCCACCTTCTTCCATTCACCCACCCTGAGTGTCAGACCCAGAAGCACTCCCTTGCTCCCTGTCTTTCTACCCCTCCTTTTGCTAGAAGCTGAGGTTCATTGACTTCCTTTGTCCCTCACTGGGCAGCTAAGGGCACTGTGTTAATTGGATTCTTGTTCTCTTTCTTCTGTTGGTCCCTTGGGATGCTCGACCATAATCCTTTTTCATCCCTTTAGCCCCTCCGGAGTTTGCTCCAAATCCCTGTATACTCCCCAGTCCCACATCTCCACCTGAATATTAAAGGTACTGATCCATAGAGGAACCCCTGATGTTGCTCACTCTTAACCCCCATGATTCAACTTGGATGGTCCTGCCATCTAAGATGAGAGACTGGATACAGCCATAGAGAATTGCTCAACCCCTCCACCTCCATCACTTCCTACATCCAGCCACTCCCATATCTGTCCATTTTACATCATCTACTCCTGAATTCATCGCCTTATACAATTTCTGCCAATGATTTCTTTTGAGAAATATTCTTTAGTGATCAATGCCTAATTTTCTTGCAAATTGTCTGCATTTCTTTTGCAGTTGCATGATTTTTAAATATCCCATTCTTTGGGTTATTTTTTCCTCTCTCGATAGTGTCTTAATGCACAAAGTTTTTAATTTTCGTGTACTTCAATTTGTTTTTTCTTTTGTTACCAGTGTCTTTGGTGTCATAGCCAAGGAATCATTGCCAGATCTAATGCCATCTGTTTTGCCCTTTGTTTCCTAAGATTTTATGTTTTAGGTCTTTTATTTCAGTCTTCAATCTATTTTGAATTAATTCTCATTTATGATGTTAGATAATATGTAGATAACCATTTTTCCCAGCACTGTCTGTTGAAAAGACTGTCCATTATTGAATGACCTTGGAACCCTTGCCAAAAGTGATATACACAAGGGTGTATTTCTAGGCTTTCTATTTTGTTTCTTTAGTCTGTTTGTGTTTATGTAAATATATCACTGTTTTAATTATTGTAACCATGTTAAGTTTTAAAATCAGGAATTTTGAGCCCTCCAACTTTGTTCATTCTCAACATTTTTTGGCCTTTTCAGTTCCCTTGAGAATACCATATGGATTTTTAAATTTCTGTAAAGAATATCTTTGGGATTTTAATGTAGATTTTATTGAATCTATAGATCACTTATCAACTCTTAACAATATTGTCTTCAAATCTCTAATAATGGGACATGCTTCCATTTACATCTAATTTCATAAATGTTTTGTAGTTTCCATTGCATAAGTCTTTCATTATGTTTAATTTTATGCATAAGTATTTTATTCTGCTTGATGCGATTGTAAATTTAAATGTTTTTATAATTTCCTTTTTAGATTGTTGGTTTATTAGTTTACAGAAATAATACCTGATTTTTATGTGTTGACTGTTACTTAGCTGAATTTTTAGCTCTTCAATTACCTGTGCCATCATTAGGGTTTTCTGTATAAAAGATCATATTGTCTGTAAAAAAAGATAATTTTATTTCTTCCTTTCCAATTTTGATACTTTTTTTTTTTTTTTACTTAATTGTTCTGGCTAGAACTTACAGTATTATATGAAATAAAAGTAGTAAAAGTGAACGTCCTTGCCTTGTTCCTCATCTTAGCAGGAAACCTTTCAGTTTTCCACGATGAGTATGTTTGCTCTGGGTTTTTCATACATGGTTTTTACTATATTGAAGTAGTTTCGTTCTATCCCTAGTTTGTTGAGTTTTTAATCATTAACTTCTGTCAAAGTCTTTATTTTGTCATGTGGAGATCATCATGTGGGGTTTTTCCCTTCTGTTAATGTGGTGTATTAATACTGATCTGTCTTTATATGCTGAACCTTCCCCGGATTCTGCACATGAACCCTGCTTGCTCATGGTGTGTGATCCTTTTAATATGCTGCTTAATTTTAGTTTGCTAGAACTTTGTTGATGACTTTTGCATCACTGTTCATAAACTTGTGGGTGTAGTTTTCCTGCAGTGTCCTTGGCTTTGACATTAAGATAATGATTACTTCACAGAACGTGTTTGGAAGTATTTCCTTCTCTTCAATATTTTGGAAAAGTTTGGGAAGGACTGGTATTAGGTCTTCATTTAAAATGTTTGGTAGAATTTACCAATGTAGCTATCAGGTCCAGTATTTTTATTTGGGTTTTTTTCCCCCCGCTTTTGGGGTTGTTTTAAGAGGAGAATCTCTTTCTCTTTTTTTTCCTTCCATTTTTCATCCCATCCCTTTGAACTTTACATGGTCTGCAAGTACCATCAGTGTCAGCCTGTCAGCCGCTGAAGCCAAAAGTGTGCACCCCTCTGAGATTTTTTTGATGACTGATTCAGTCTTTACTTAAAGATCTATTCATATTTTCTGTCTTCATGATTTAGTCTTCTGTGAACTTTGTTAATCTAGGAGTTTGTCCATTTCATCTAGGTCATTTAATTTGGAGTCTGGTTATTTGTAGTACTCTTACACTCTTTATTTCTATAGAATTGCTAGTAATGTCCTTACTTCCATTTCTGTATTTAGTAATTTGTGTGTCTTTCTCTTAGTTCGTCTAAGTCAAGATTTATCAATTTTGTTGATCTTTTTAAAGAACCAACTTTTTGTTTCATTGATTTTTCTCTATTTTGTTCTCTACATCTGTCTCTCTAATCTTTATTTTCTTCCTTCTGCTTATTTCCTTACCCTTTTGTTACCCTTTTCTTCTCCTACTTCATTAAGATGTCAAGTTAGATTGTTGACTTTTTTGTTTTTTAATGTATTTATAATTATGAAATTATCTATTAACAGTATATTCCCTATATCCTGTCGGATTTGGTCTCTTGACTTTTCATTTTCATTACCAAAAAAATCATACTTTTATGATACTTAACTTTGCAAATCTATTGAGACAAATTATATTTAGTTCCTTTTTGTAGTGAAACATTTAAATTCTTTTATTTTTCTTTTTGTATATTCTATAGCTGTTTTTACTTTGTGATTACCATAGAGATTACATTTAGCACCTTAAAGTTCTAACACAAATTTGTATTCATACCTGCCTAATGTCAGTGACAAACACAATTCCTATACACCTTTTCCCCCTCTTCAGTTGTTGTTACACTTGGCTTCAGGTCCCAGAGCTTTATCGAGTCTTATTACATAAGCACAATGATTCCTTATCTACACAATGCAACCTCCTACCCTTTGTCTCTTTCTACAGATCCATTTGTTATCTTGTGGCTTAGCCCTCTAATCAGATGGTTGGCCTTGTTAGTATGGCTAGGGTCTGAGTCATCTCTTCACATCTGTCTAGAAGATGAAAAAATTACCTATTTGCATAAATACTTGGTCTGAAATTGACCAAGTACTTACATTAAGAGAGAATATACTCTCTGTTACTCTGTTCCCTAACCTAGCCTTCTGCTTGTTTTCAAGGTGTCACTTGTCTAGGGAGCAGGAAGGAAATTGCTGTTTTGGACTCAGAAGTAGCAAAATATAGCAGGCTCAAAGGCACTCTTTACATCTTTATTTCTTTTTTGCTGAAGTCTATTAATCTTTTTTTTTTTTGAGTTTGTATTACTAACAGGCCTTTTTATGTATTGGATTTCTTCTCAGGTGACAAAGGAAAACACAGGACTATAGAACCGCCCAGTCATGCGACAGCGCTGTCTGAGGAAGCCTCACTGCAGCAACAGCTAACACAGGGAGTCCCAGAGGACTCCCTGGTGGACCAAACCAAGGATCAGGATGGGCCATCAGAAATGCATGAAGGACGCTTTAGATCAAAAGGAGACCCCCAGAAGAAGCTCCTCGGTAGTCCTGACCATGACAACTTAGGGACTGCTGGTGGCGTGTGTTCACAGATTGTACAGGAGGCAGTCCCTTCAGGAGGGGCTAGCCATGACATTGATTCATGCGAATCAGGTAAAGATCCCGTGGTTCAGGAAGAGGAAAATGTCTTTAAATGCAACGAATGCGAGAAAGTGTTTAACAAGAAGCGCCTCCTTGCTCGACATGAGAGGATTCACTCTGGAGTGAAGCCCTATGAATGCACAGAGTGTGGGAAAACCTTTAGTAAGAGCACTTACCTCCTTCAGCACCACATGGTCCACACAGGTGAGAAACCCTATAAATGCATGGAGTGTGGGAAAGCCTTCAACCGCAAGTCACACCTTACACAGCACCAGCGCATTCACAGTGGAGAGAAGCCTTATAAGTGCGATGAATGTGGAAAGGCCTTCACTCATCGCTCCACTTTTGTCTTGCATAACAGGAGCCACACTGGAGAAAAACCATTTGTGTGCAAAGAGTGTGGAAAAGCCTTCCGAGATAGGCCAGGCTTTATACGACACTATATCATCCACAGTGGTGAGAATCCCTATGAGTGCTTTGAATGTGGCAAAGTCTTCAAACACAGGTCCTACCTCATGTGGCACCAGCAGACTCACACTGGGGAGAAGCCCTATGAGTGCAGTGAGTGTGGGAAAGCCTTCTGCGAGAGCGCAGCCCTCATTCACCACTACGTCATCCACACAGGGGAGAAGCCCTTTGAATGCCTAGAGTGTGGGAAGGCCTTCAACCACCGGTCATACCTCAAGAGGCACCAGCGGATTCACACAGGAGAGAAGCCTTATGTGTGCACTGAATGTGGAAAGGCCTTCACCCACTGCTCCACCTTTATCTTACATAAAAGAGCCCACACTGGAGAAAAACCTTTTGAGTGCAAAGAGTGTGGCAAAGCTTTTAGTAATCGGGCAGATCTCATTAGACATTTCAGCATCCACACTGGAGAGAAGCCCTATGAGTGCATGGAGTGTGGGAAGGCCTTCAACCGCAGGTCAGGCCTCACCAGGCACCAGCGGATTCATAGCGGAGAGAAACCCTATGAATGCATGGAGTGTGGGAAAACCTTCTGCTGGAGCACCAACCTGATTCGACATTCAATCATCCACACTGGAGAGAAGCCCTATGAGTGCAGTGATTGTGGAAAGGCCTTCAGTCGAAGCTCATCCCTTACTCAGCATCAAAGGGTTCATACCGGGAAAAACCCTGTCAGTGTGACAAATGTGGGAAGACCCTTCACAAATGAGCAGTCATCAGTCAACCTCCAAAAACTACTCCTGGGGAAGGACTATTTGAATGTAACCACTGAGGAAAATCTTTTATCAGATGGTACATCTTATTCAGAATCTAATCATTCTTACCAAAGAGAAACCCCTCAGTATTCTTCCCTGTGAGAACACTTTGTTGTAAGGTATCAGTTGTCATCAAGAGTCGTATTAGAAATTGTCCAGCCTAGAGCCTTATTGTACATCTGAGACTTCATCCAGGGGAGAGAGACTCTCTGATATTATGCACTTACGGAAACTTCTAGCTACATCTTACTCCTTAATTTACATTACAGTTTTATCTCAGGAATTTTTTTTAAGAGGAAAGACAGAAGATAAAATGAACTACCAACAGAATTTTTTTCAGACATCCCTGCTAAGCCTTTTACATTTCGTCATGGATTCTTTAGTTTACTTGGCAGGAGGAGAGTTTTGTTTCAGAGGTAAGGGCCCTAGACTCTGTCTTGTATAGGTGTTCATTGTCTATTGTCAGGAGAGTTAGAAGTAGACAGCAGGCATAGAAGTTTGCCTTGAATGTCATCTTGTTTTAAAACATTGTCTCTTAGTAGCTTAATTTTCATGCAAAACAGATAAAATACACATAGGTGGGCATATAATGTTGCATTCAGACTAAGGCTTTGATTTTCTAAAAACTCCCTTTTTTCATGTGATTTTAAATACCTAATACGCAGGCTTTTTCTTGATCCTGTTTTGTTGGTTTATTTGCTATAACTGGTAAATCTTTTACTGGGTAAAGTGATTTCTCCCTCTTGAAATCAGTTTAGTACTCTGAATTTCCATATAAATTTGCATTAGCTTGTCGTTTTACAAAGTATCAAACTCTGATGATGAGTTAAATTGGTGGATCATTTTGTTGAGAATCAGCATCATTACTGCATTGAGTCTTCCATTTCATGAACTTGGTATATTTCAACATTTATATATTGCTCGTTTTATAAATTGCTCCTGTCTTCCCACTACAACCCAACCCAGGTCTTGATCCTGAGTCCACTGCTTTCATAGCCTGCACCTTAGCTGCCTGAATCTCAGAGGAAGGCTTTTATAAATTTCAATAGGTCCTGTACAGTTTTTTTTTTATAAGGTTTATATCTTGATGGGTTTTTATGTACATGCCATTGATCATTAAATTTTCAATTTCCAGTCTTTGGTTGTACACAGAACTGAACTATTGGATGCTACTTGGGTATCCTGCAAACTTAATGAACTATAGTCATTTCTGCTGATAGGATGCTTGGGATTTTCTACATAGAAATGTCATCTGCAAATAGTTTTGTTTCTTATCTGTATACTTATTTCCTTTTATTGTTTTATTACACTTACTAGGATTTCCAGTAAGATGTTGAATAGTAATAAAGAGAAATAATTTCCTTGCCTGTTTCCTGAGATTAGGAGGGAAACGTTTTTGGGTTTTTTTTTAATCATGAAATATGAACTTGTAAGGGTTTCTTCATAGAGATTTCTTACCAAGTTTAGAAAATTTCACATATTTTTAATTTGCTGAGATTCTTTTTGGTCATTTTATTCCCTGACCCTGAGTCTTGACCCTGACCCTGACCCTCGGCTTTACTTGGTCTATACCTTTAACCTCCTCAACTGCCTGAGTGATAGGGTTGTGCCAGAGTTTTGTTCTGCTTTGTTTTTGGTATTGTAAATGGGTGTCCAATTCTGTCACTTTTCTCTTTCAGTAGATACGATCATGTGTTTTTTACTTCCATGGCTTTTTTATATAATGTATTTACATTGGAGTTTTGACTGTTGAATCAACCTTGTATCCTTGGAATACGCCCCTATTGGTGTGGAGCATAATTATATATGTTACATTGCAGTATTCAGTGTGCTAGTTCTTGTCTAGGACATTTTCTTAATTTCATGTGTGGCGATGATCCATGGTTTTCCTTCTTGCATTTGCTGTTGTATTTGTACTAGCATTGTATGGTTTTAGTGAGTAGGTGATACCAGCCTCCCGGCATGTGTTGGGAAGTGTTCCTTCTTCTATTATTTGGAAGACAGTGTACAGAATTGGTTTTATTTGTCCTTTTAATGTTTGGTAGCATTCTCCGGTGAACCATTTAGGTCTGGAGAGTTTTCTTTTCAATGCTTTTTAACTATGTATTTATTTTATTTAATATGTATAGAACTATTCAGAGTATTTCATATTGGATGGATTTTTATAGTTTAAGATAGTTTTACCTAAATTTTTACATTTGTTTCAACTATTCCCTTATCCTCTTGATGGCAGAGGAATCTATCCTTATATTCCATTTTAGTCCTCACATTGAAAATGTGTCATTTTTCTTTATAAATTGTTAACCTTAGACTTTTATCAATAGTATTGATCATTTCAAAGAATCAGCACTTTGTCATCATTTTTCCTCATTTTCTTTCTCTTGCTAATCTCATTAATTTCTATTCTGGTCTTTATTATATGCTCGCTTCTCGTTTGGCTGTATTTTGCTCTGCAGCTCCTTGAAATGGGTACTTAATGATGTGCTTTTACTTTTCTAATGTAATCATTATCCTTTTAAAATTTCCTTTATACCACTGTTTTTACTGTATCTGACAGTTTTTAATGTTTTAATTGCATTTCATTCAGTTCTATGCATTTTTGAGACTTCCCCCCTAAGGCATAGGTTATTTAGAAGACTTTGTTTCATTTCTTAGGGTTTGGAGTATGTAATGCTGTTTTTTGTTTTTGATTTCTACTGTCTTTTATTCTTGATCTGGCTGCTTAAATTTGTTAGAGTTTGCTTTATGACCCAGGATATGGTCTTTTTGGCTGTTCTGTAGGGCTGCTTGAACATTGTGTGTTCTACTGTCTTTGGGTGGAATTTATATAGTTGTCAAGGTAATTCTGTTAATTGCTGGTGTTATTCAAATTTTCTAAATCATTGCTGATTTTCTTTCTAGTATTTCTGTCAATAAGCTGGCAGGGATGTGGAAGTCCTGCTCTTTCATTCTCAAACTGTTGGTTCTTGAAGTTTGATCAGTTTTTGCTTCATGTATTTCAAAGCTCTATTCTTTAGTGCATACACATTTAGGATTGTGATGTCATCATGGTATATTGACTATTGTATTATTTTGTAATGCCCTTTTGTATCCTGTAAATTGTTTTCTTTGAAGTATATTTTATATGGTATTAAAATACTATGACTTTTTGGTTAATGCTTGCATGATTTTTATTTTCCCCTAATTTTATTTTCAACCCTATCCATATCATTCATTACATTGGATCTAAGTTTCTGTGGATAGCATGTATTCTGGTCATGCTTTCTTTTTATCCCCTTTACTGATCTGTCTTTAAATTGGTGTATTTAGACTATTTAAATTTAGCACAATTATTGATACTTGAGCCTAAGTCTGCATTTTATTATTTTGTTTCTCTTCCCTGCTTTATGTCCCTCTGTTGTTTTGCCTTCTGTGGTTTACTCTTTATAATCCCATTTAATGTATCTATGATGTTTTTTTAGTGTATTTCTCTGTATTTAGTAGTTACTCTAGGTATTATACTCTACGTACATTGGTTTGCCTACCGTATCAACATTTTCACACTTTGATGTGTAGAAACCTGACCTCCACTGGGTCCCTTCACATTCTCTAGTCGTTAAATATTTACTCCTTATACACAATGCCATATTAGATGATATATTTATTTTGCTTCAGGTGTCAAAAACATCTTATATAAAATTTGTGAAAAGTATAAAATTTTTACCTCCACTTATTCCATGCCATTGTTATTGTTTGTTTGTTTTTCTTGAAACCCCAGCATTTCTTCTGTTAACATTTTTTCTTTTTAGTGAACTATAGTCTTTTCTTTTGCAGTAGGTCTTCTGGTAATTTTTTCCCCTTCGTTTAAAAATGTCTTTATATACCCTTCATTCCCAAAGGAAATTTTTATGAGCTAGAATTCAGGTCAGTCTTACTTTAGTACTTGAAAGACACATCAGACACATCAGTTCCTTTAGACCTGTGGTTTCAATTATGTCTGTGTCCCACCCCCATCTTTCTGTTGCTCCTATTGATTAATTTCCACTGATCTTTTAATTCACTGATTCTTTTCTCATCTAATCTGCTGAGATTTTTTTCAGTTGTTTACTTTCTATTTTTTTTATCATCTCTTTCTCTACCTAGTTTATAATGCCAAAGGAGGACTTTGAGAAAATAGGCAAAACTGCATACTTTAAACTTAAGAGTTCTCTGGTGGCTTATGCTGACATTCGAATAGAATTCTAAATTCTCTGAGGAATGGAGCCCTGCAATTTTCTGTGTCTGAATCCACAGATATTTCTAAGAACAGATCTGATGTCTGAGGGTGTCTGCAGTGTTTGTTACCCAGGAAAGGTTCGTGTGTCACAATCTCCAGCTCTAAACCCTGTTATAACCCAAAGGAGAAGGGGTCGCTCCTTTCCCCTCTTCTTCCAGAATCACTTCCTCTTCGTGGTTGAATATATCCCCCTACCCCCGCCCCCAACTCCTCATCTGTGACTTCTCACCTCCACTGGTTGGTCTTTAACTGATCCCCGGTGCCCTTCTGTTTCCATAATCTACCTGCAGTCAAGTCTAGTCCCTCTCCAGGCACTTTCTGGCCCACCTGTCCATTGAGTTCTGCCCTTCTCCATCCTCTGAGACACCATGACAGTGCTCTCAGCCCTCCTGCTCCACTGGCAATGGCTTCCACCCCATCTCCTGACTTAAGCAGTTCTCACGAAGGAGCCTTTGCTCCTGCACCCCGTTACCAAACCATTTTACTGCTGCCCTTCTCTGACTTTGAAGGTCCTTTCCTGGTTTCTGTGAGGACCTGTGTCTTCCCTCCATCTGTTACACAGCTGTGCTTCCAGCACCTGCCCTTGACCATTGCTTTTTCCACTTGTGATGTTTTCTAATGAGTGAGCGCATCCCCCGAGGCATTTTACTGGCTGTGATAATAGAGCATCCAAACCCGCATCTCCAAGTTAAAAGCTCCTTTCTGTTACCTAGCAGCCATGCGTCCACACTTCCTATTCATGAAGCTGAGTTTATGCATGTCTTGAGGCCATCACCTGGAAGGTGCACTCCTGAGATCAGGAGCCTAGAGGTTAAAGGCTTTCCCTAGGTTTGTGTAATTGATTAGGAAGTGTGAGATTAGGAATTAGAAGCCAGGTAAACTGGCTGTAGAATACATGTCCTTTTCACTTTCTTAACATTGCTTCTCATAGGATGAACCTTTGCTTTCCTGGTCTCCATTTTCAGAAAATGCATCAGATAATGCTTATTTAACTGTAACCCTTCTCTCATTTGACAGTACATCCTGGCCATCCCTTCAGGTTCGGTGAGATAAAACTCTTTAATGACTGCATACTCCATTTTAACTACAGAAAATACAATCTCTGGGGTTGAGGTGAGGCAAGTTAGAGAAAGGCTGAGGCAAAAATTTGGTTTGGGGCATTCCGATTAGGTTCCTGAAAAAGATCTCCAAATCTGTCTTCTGCCTTGTTGCTCAAACCAGACACTCATAGTTATTTTTCTTCCATTTTGTGTGCAGTCACAGTTCCATCTGTTCATTTTATCTTTTTAAGTAGACTCTCAATTTGTGTGTATTTTAGCAATTGGTCACACACAGCAGGGTAATTTTATTACAATGTTTAGGGCTTTCACAGTGTTTATACAAAGCTAAGTATACACTTGGCACAGTGTATGACCTGTTGGCCTCAAAGTGAACCTATGTGGACTTTCATGACCAGATCTCTAAGACTTCACAAGTCACAATGACTATCAAAAGTCCTCGATTCAAGAACACCCTAGTTTTGATGATTTGGTAGAAGGACTCAAAGGACTCAGTGTATTATACTCAATTAGCTATGGTTTATTACAGGAAAAAGAATGCAAAGCAATTCAAGAAAAAGGCTCAAGGTCTGAAGTCCAGAGGCAGTCGAGCAAGTTTCATGAGTTCTGAGTGGTGCGTTCAACTCCATCAGTGTTAGGACAACCTGTGCGAAAGGTCTATTAGGTAAGGTCTCTAGAAACTCAGTGCCCAGGGTTTTCACTGGGGACTTTTTGTCTAGAACATAACCTCAGTTCTAGACCTGCAGAAGGACAGGTCACAGCATAAGCCAGATTGTTTACACAAACAGGCACACAGCCATTTTTGTTTCTGGGGCTGATGGGAAGACTTCTGAAATCTAAGGTCCCAAAGTCCAGCCAAGGGTAAACTTCGAAGCTCAAAGGATAGGAGTGTCAGGCCTGCTAAATCTTGTCTTCACAGTGACTCGAATGGTAATAAATGTCAAGTAAGGTTAAACCTTTAAGAAATATTTAGTATCATTTGCTATAACAAGTCATGGCTTCATGGTAAAGGCGTTTTAAACATTTAAGATTGTAAGTAAAGCAATCGGTTACATCACTGGAAATTCTTAATAGTCCAGGTCTAGTGATGACAAAATACAGGGAAAGGATGTTGCCTCTATATAGATACATCTTCAAGTTATTTAAGCTTGTAAATCCCTTTGTTTGCCCTTTTTTCTATAAAGCTGTAACAGCCAGTCAGTGCTGTGTGTTTCCACTGAATGCACGTCAGCAGTTTTTCACGTGTGCTTTGTCCCTGGGAAAGCTGGTAGCCTTTGGCTTTAATGCAGAGGAAGAGTGTGAGGTTGTCATAACTCCTGCATCATTAAATGTGTCTTAAGATGGAAGCATTGCTGCTGCAGGCGTGGTTGAATTCACGCATCTGTCCATTTCGCTCCGAGGGGGCAGCAGTCTTCATCTCCTGCTCAGAGTGTCCTCTGATGGGGGACACCTGATTGGGAATCTGATCTCTGCAAGTATGGGCTCCCCTTCTACTCACATTTCAGCCCACAGACAACTTTGCCTGTGTCAGGTTGTGGATTGTGAAGGTGCCTCTGGAATGCTGACTGTGTCACCCAAGCATTGGTAGTGATTGCTCACAGGTATATTACACGTCTCACAACTGAATACGTGCGACTAAATGGGCAGCTGTTTGCCTGCCTAGCAGCAATGTCAACAGTGGGTGCCCTCTAGTCAAACTGCCTGGTGTTACTTCCCGGCCTTGTTCTTCCCTGCTGATGACTTGAGGGACATTTCTGTCTCCTGTGCTTCCCTTTATCATGGAGATCCAGGTATTGAACTATTAATTCTGGTGTTTGGCATCTGGTACTTTGTAGTACTGAGTCCGTTCCTCCTGGGATCAGCTAACTCTAGAGATGGCAGAGGACTCCTGTGCAGAAGTCGTTCACATGCAGACCACCCAATTCAAGCCCCCAACCCTTAACTTCCTCCTGCTAAGGTTTTACACATCAGCCACTGTCTTGCTGCCCTAATCTCAATCCAAGGCCAGGTACCAGACAGTATATTCAGCTCCTACTGAAATGACTGAAAACTGCCCTTATCCTAAACCTGCTGAACCTCCTTGCCCGTCCTTTCTAGTGAAAAGCCCAACAAGACCCTTAGTCCATGTTTTCCCCTTGTCTACGGCACCCCGGAGCTTCCCAGTATGGCCCTAGATGGTGTGCTTTCTCATCGTTTCACCATATGAAATGCAATTTAAAACACTCCATCTGAAGACAAGGATGTCAACTTTAAGAGTTTAACTGCTCATTTCGGTGTCACTTCCAAAGAAGTGTGACGGTGCACCAACCAAATGTAATATTTAAGTTGGAACAAGAGAGGGAGAAATGGCGAGGGTGCTGCTGGGGCACAAATAGAAACCTGGCATTCGTGGGGCCTTGGGGTAACCGCAGTGATCTGTGGGCTCGGTAACTAATAATCCTCTCCCTAATACAGTTCTTGAAGGAATGCTAGAATTCCTTCCATGATTTCGTTGGTTGCTGTCTGCAGCCAGTTAACGTTGAGTGGGTCTGGATTCAGCCATGTGCTTCCCCTTCCTCCATCCGCAATCGTCCCCTGGTGTCACCCGGGATCAGGACCTGAAGGAGCAGTGCACGCTAGCAACTAAGGTGAATATGCAGTACGGTTCTCCCAACGTCCAGACATGAGTGGAAGGGCCTGTGTATGAAAGAAACGCTTCGTGGTGGCACAGACATTTCAAACTGGAGTCCTGCCCTTTTCTCCCAGCCACCCCCAATGCATCCTCCCCACCCGTGGAGGGCAGATCTCCTCCTGGGTGGCTGACTCCTTCGCTCAGAAGTCTGCTCAGGTGGAGGCAGCCCTGGGCCTTAAGTCTGGCGGGGACTTCCGCCCGCCTTTGGGCAGTGGTCGCTCATTGGTCGATGTCCTGAGAGTCCAGCCTATGGGATGGATCCAGTTAAGAGAACCACCTTCTTTGAAAATATGAAGACAGGCTCAAATTCGATGGTTGGAGGACAATGCTACAGTCAAATGGTAACTAAAATGCTGGAACAGCTATTAGATAGACTCCCAACTGAAGATGATAACAAGATAGAGACATTATATAATGATCGATTCAGCAAGAAGACATAACCCTTAAGAGCATATTCACCAAATAAAGGAGCATTAAGTGTTATCAGAACCAAAAAGAGATACAGCAATACCGTGTTAGTAGACTTCAACGCCCCGTTTAAAACGCTGGACAAATCAACTAGGCAGATAATTAATAGGGAAGCGACAGCTTTAGTGACTAATTGGAACAGATTGGTCTAACAGACATATATTAGACACTCCAACAATTATATGTTTTTCTCAAATGATCATGGCACATTCTCAAGAATAGATCATATGTTGGGACACAAAACATAACAAATTTACAAAAATTGAAATACGAAGCATCGTCTCTGACTACAATGGCTTAAAACTAGAAATCAACCACAAAAAGAAAGCTGGAAGACTCCAAAATAATTGAAGACTAAACAATATGCTCCTGAATGACTCAGGTAAAAGAGGAAATCAAAGAAGAGATTTAAAAATACCTAGAGACAAATGAGAGTGAAGGCACCAGCTACCAGAATTTATGGGATGCAGCAAATGCAGAACTAAGGGGGGAGTTCACTGCAATCCAGGCCTAACTCAAGAATCCAGAAAATTTGCAAATAAATAATCCAACCTTACATCTAAAGCAACTGGAAAGAACGGTTGAAGCCAGGTGCACCCTGGTAGCCCAGCAATCTAGGACACCCCGTGAGCAGTCCCTCATACATCCCAAGGTCCCAGGTTCAGGACCCAGGGCCAGGGGATCAACCATTATGAACAACTAAATAAAAGAATTTCTGCCTCTCCCTGCCTAACTACTCACCTTCATTCTTGCCTGCATCTTTCCTTTAACAAAAAAAGAACAACTGAAGCCAAAAATCAGTAGAAGAAAGAAAATAATATTCAAGCAGAAATAAATGAAGTAGAATACAAAATACAATTCAGAAGATTAAAAAGCAAAACAAAAGTTGATTTCTTTGAAAAAATAAAATTGGCTAAACTCATGAAGAAAAAGGAGAAAAAATTCTCTTAACTAGAATCAGAAATGAAAGGGGACAAGTTACAAGATACCACAGAAATACAAAACATACTGAGAGACTACTATTAACAGTCTCAAGGATATGAAGTTTCCTATACAATCTACCAGGACTGAACCAGAAAGAATTAGAGAACCTGAACAGAACTATCACAAGAAAGGAAGTTACAGAGGTAATCACTGGCGACCGATGCTCAGATGTCACCTTTTTTGGAGAGATTTTTCTGGCCGTTCAGGTGAACATGGACCCTTTCCTGCCTGTCCACGTTCTGGCATTTTTGTGTAGTGAATCTGGAAAAATAAATGCGCCTGCTTAAATTAGCCCATAATGTTTTTGTTTTTGTTTTTCTAAAGGTGCTGGCAGGAGTGAAGCTACAGAGAGATAGGAGGAGGAATTTCATTTATCCTTCTTAGTTGTTTGTAGAGAGCGAACTGCTTTCTGGCTGCTTCTGCAAAGTTTCCCAAGACAGTTGTCACAAGTGAGCAGAGCTACACGCAGATAACGGCGAACTGCAGCTGCGCTTCGACCATCAGGTTGCTGTCTCATAACAGCGGTAGAGTCGAATGCCTGCATTTTTTCTGTTTGTTCTCATTACCTCATTGGATCTCAGCCCTATAAAATAAATCAGAGCCAGGCTCGGGGTCACTGTCTCAGAGAGCAGTGTCCCCACCAGGCCCCCGCTTTTCTAGATGTATGTTGTCTGTCTTCACAGCTCCTGTAGCCTCCACTCAGGGACCCTTTCGACCAGCCATGTGGCTCGTGCCAGTGGTTCATCTAGGTTGTTTCCCAGCCCTGGTCCTTGGGATGTTTGTGAACTGCGTCTCGGGGGGTTTGCTGTTAAGTCACTAAGGTGAGCCTGGCCCACAATACAATCATAAAGCAGCATAATAGGTGACCTTCATTGACTCCTGGCTGTGGGGTCAGCATACTAGTGTTAGCTTCTGGTACTTAAGCGCAACAGTGACCTTAGGTGGCTGAGTCTCACATCCTTGTGCCGAACAGTGACAACAGATTTTAACTGGGGATTAAATAAGGTGACATGCCTGTTAGTCCAGGATTCCTGTGGAATCTGATGCTGTCTCTGGGTAGATAGTGTCAGATCCGAACTGAATTTTCAGACCCTTCTAGTGGCAGAACATTGATTCTTGGTGTGGGTAGCTACACACACACACACACACACACACACACACACACACACACATTCTTGAAATTGGTTTCACATTGGAACGGGGTTCACGAACCCTATTCACCTCTAGCACTTTGTCATCCAGCCCTTATTTGGGATAAGGGAAGTGGTAGTTCAGAGGTCAGAATATGCTGTCCCTTCATTTGTCTTCTGGATACAGTCACTGCTGTCCAGGACAGACGGCTGAGGGTCATCTGAACACATTAAATGAAAGTTTTTATTCTACAACATTGTGTCTGCTCTTGAGTAGCCTACGTCTTTATGAGAAACATCAAGCCCACGTTGCAAATACTTTTATATTTAAGGAGATAAAGATACACATGTGAATGGGCCCATTTTACTGCACATTGGACTAATTTTTAAGAAATACGTTTCTACCCACCCAACACATACTCGATCTGCTTGTTCGCCTTTTTTCCTCTCAATTCATCTGTGACAGGAGAATGACAGTAGAGCTGTGTGACCTACTCAGATAGCACTGATTTTCCCTGAGCTGCTTAAGTCTTCAGAGGGGCTTCTAAGCCCACCTCCATAGCTCTCTGGGGGTCTAATTAAAGCCAAAACAAAATTAAGCTAAAGGATATGACTCAGAAAAGCAAACAAATGAAATCACATTTACTCATAAAAGTGTGAAAATTCACTGCCAAGTCCATTTCCCAGCTGAGGTGGGCAGTGACCAGGCAGGTGCGCACGCAGGTGTCTCAGGTATCCCGTGGGCCTAGTCCTCGTGTGATGATTACTGACGTGCTGTTTATGAGAGTCTTGAAATTTCTCCTTTGGCATTTTTGAGGGACGTGTGATAACCCCATGTTAACAAATATTCTGCACAGAAAGACAGAAAAAATCATTTATTCACTGTGAACTGGCCTCAGGGGCTTTGTATTAACACTGTGGGTGAAGCCATTTTTTCTATTCATCTGTAAGATTATTGTGGATGTACCTCTTTCCATGTCATGACTAAGAAGTCCAGCAAGTTCTAGATCCGGAATCTTTTCTTCTAAAACTCATACAGGTTTACATTTATTACGTGTTAAATGAACTTTCGTTATGTTCACTGGTCATTCGTGTATCCTTGGTTATTTGTCTGAATCTTTTGGCCAAGTTTACCCCTTAATATTGAATTGTAAGAATTTGTTTCATTTTCTGTTTTAACATCTTGGATGTCAGTCCTTCATCTGTATGGGTCTTGCAAATAGTGTTTCAGTCATTGGTTTGTCCTTTATTATCTTAGCGGTGTCTTTATACAAGCGGATGCAACACGCTTACCTGTGGAGTAAGACACTCCTGCTGTTTACGAAAAGGCGAAATAAGCCAAATAGCACGCGCGCGCCTGTATAGACCTGACTCAGTACCCGTGAGGCTACTCGGGATTCACTGTATTTTGCTTTGAACAATAAGGCCCAGGCTCCCGGGACGCAGCCTCTGGCAGCAGTGACGTCACTGCTGTGACTGGGATAGCAGTTTTATTACAGTGCACTGAGTGACAGCACTTTTCCTGTAGATTCCCACGAATGTGCTTTCTCCCACTCCGGTCACAGTGGAGCTACGGTTCTCAAACTTAGTGCGCACGGGACTCCTCACAGCTAAGGGCTGAGCACCATCCACGAATTTCTGACTCACCAGGTCCGAGTGGAGACAGAATCCCGCAGGTCCACGCACGTCCACTGACGTCAGACCCCGGCACTGCCCTGAGCCCGTGGACCTCGGAAGGCAGCTTCGCCAGCGTTGTTTGTTCCCGCAGAGGCACCGGTCGCTGTGGGTGTGTCGGGAAGAAGCGCACGCGCATGCGCGTGCCCGGAGAGTCCGAACTACACTACCCAGAAGCGCATGCGCCGAGCGTATCACGGTCGTCGGGCCAATGGGCACCGAAGAGGGGCGTTTCCTGCGGCGCAGGGCGGGACTTCCGGGCTGCAGCTGCTGGTGGGGCCGTGGCCACATGGACCGGGGAGCCTCGCGGGGCGTGTGCTGGGGCCGCCACGCGGCTCCCCGCCAGCTCCGGGGCTGCGTCCTCGACGTGGACGGGCCGCCCCGCGCCCGTGGCCGCCCGTACGGCGCAGGAGGCGTGAGCGCTCTACCGGGCGGAGTGCGACACCTGCCGGGGGTGACTCCGCCGGGCCGAGCCCTCCGACCCGCCCTGGGCGCGCTCAGCCCACCGGGCCGTGGCGGGGATGAGTGCGGCGCAGGTGAGTGCGGGGCCGCCCCGGGCCCCACCGCGCAGCCGCCTGCTCACCGCCCCTCCTTCAGCCACCAGGTGTCCTGGGACGCCACCTTTCCTTCCCCGCCCTTGGCCGTGGAATCCCCGGAGGGCGGTGCTTCTAGTCCTGGGTCCCCAATCCGGGTTAAGCTGTTATATGGGTGGGTTCCCGGTACGGGCAGCGAGTGGAATAACGTTCGGTAGGCGCCCAGTCTCCGGAACAGCTGCAGATATTTGGAGATGACAGAGTTGGGCGTGACCCGACTCTTCCTGTGTCTTATGGGGACAGAGAACAGTGGACACACGTCAGCCCTGGAATGGCAGCTCTAGTCGTTGGGAGCAAAGACGAGATGATTTGATGCAGATTTCACTCACCAGGTTCGCCGGGGCTGCAGAGCGCAGATGGCGGACGTCAGGGAGGACGCAGGAAGAGCGGGGAGGAAAGTTAGCTGACAGCTTAAGGCCATACTGAGGGGGTTCTGGGAGATGGCTGAACCCAAGTTTGGTTGATACCTGACACCTGACTGACACCAGGAGAATGTTTGAGGACCCTCTTGTATAACATCTGTGTGCCCTCTTGCCCATTCGGCTCTGGGCTGGACACAGTGATCAGGTGCACCTGACAGCAGGCACTAGTGGTATCAGCCTGATAGCGCCTCTGAGTTGGAGGTGGGGGAGACCAGAGAGTGGTGGTCTGAGCAGTGGAATGGAGAGAGATGCTCCCTCTGGGCTCAACTGTCCCCATCACACAGGGCTGTGTGACCTTCGAAGACGTGTTCGTGTACTTCTCCCGGGAGGAGTGGGAGCTCCTCGGGGAGGCTCAGCGACTCCTGTACCGTGATGTGATGCTGGAGAACTTCGCACTTGTGTCCTCACTGGGTAAGGCCCTGTTTTGAGTTACTGCTGCTTCATGGCAAATGAAGCTGAGTGGGCTGACAAGGCAGACATGAGCTCTCAGTGTCTCTGGGTCAAGAATCAGGCATACCCTATTTGTGTGCTTGCAGCTCAAGCTCTGCTGTCCTTGCTGTCAAGCTGTCCTGGGCTGCTGTCTCATCTGATGGCTCAGCTGGAGGTGAATCTCCTTTAAAGGTCATGCTCTGAATAACAGACTGTTTTTACTTCTTTGCTGGTTTTTTTTTTTTTTACCAGGGCTCTCCCTCAATTTCTTGGCATGTTGTCCTCTCCATTAGCAAGTCAGAGCAAAGCAGCTCACTCTCATGAGCATGCACGAGACAGCATCCAGAACAGAAGTAGGTAGTTTTATAACATTTTCGGAAGTGGCACGCTATCATTTTTGCCAGGTACTGCTTATGAGGAAAGCTCTTAGGTCCAACCCACACTAAGGTAGAGAGAGTTAACAAGGATGTGAATACCAGTGGGGGTTATGATCCCCAGGTTCCTAGACTGAGTCCTGGTCCTCCCTTTCTCCTCAAAAGACAGCTGACGGCAGCTGTGTCGGAGCACAGTTCCTTTCCCTGGTTCCCTGGAGTAGGCGGTAGGGTGCCTCCTCACCCAGAGCAGCCCCAACAGTGCACTGCCCCGAACTTTGAAAGGAAGGATTTGGAGGTTAGGAGTATTGACGTTTAACCAGGAGACCCCAGAAGGCCTGGCTACTCCTTCGCTGGATGGCTAATCCCTGGCCTCTTGGTGTCCCTTCCTGTGACTGACATTTCCTGGGGTCTGGCTCTTACAGGAATTACAGGCACAAATGTGGTTACTTCTTGTGGAGAAAAGTGAGCTGTTACTGCCAAACCATCTTCCAGGATTCTTGTTTTAATATTCATTTTCTCTGTGGAGAGGGTCTTCCTAAGTCACTGCTGGCCACACAGTAACTCTCCTTGCCTCTTAGGACTTGCCGTCTCCAGGTCTCATGGAGTTACCCAGATGGAGCCGGAGGGGAGCCCAGGGTACCTGAGCAGGTAGACACAGCTCCAGCTGTGCAGAGAGAACCTGGAGCATCCTGGCCCTGGTGAGTGGAAGCCGCGGGAATGGTGACAGCAGGCTGGCTTCACGTTACTCAGCTCTGAGTTGTGTCTGCTAGTGTTATGATGCCGACATCAGTGGTTAACCTCATCCCACATTTCTGCCCCCATTTTTGATGCTTAGCTTGCATGTCATTTCTTTTTTTCTTTTTTTTAGATGCATGAATAAAGACAAGTAGGCAGGGAGGCAGGAAGAGCGAGGAGGAAGAAGCATTTTTATTCACTTTATGTGGTTGTTCATCTTGGTTGTTCCCTGCAGCCCCAGGATCTGAATCCAGGTCCTTGGGAGGTGTATGGACTGTGCCAGTTAGAGGCTGCAGACTTATCCACTGAGCCACCAGGGCTCTCCTCAGTTCTCATTTCTGCTCTGACCGCAGGTTCCTGTGAGTCCTCCCTTTTCTAGTCTCCACATCTTACCTCCTCTCTTGGTTCTCCTCACACTGATCGACAGCTTTGGCTTTCATTTCACATGTCATGACATATATACATATTTTTACATTTTCCTTCAACACTAAGTGTTCATTTCCAGCCAGGTTTTTCTGACCCAGACAGGCTCTTTTACACAACACTGACCTGTCACCCAGACCCACAGGCTTGCTGGGAAGCCACTGGCAGAGGACTGATGTGGATACCATGGTCCTCCTTACATGTCCTGTGTCCTCTCCCTGTGAGGTCCACCACCCTTCACTTTGAGTGACCCTCGGTGCACAGCAGCCCTTCTTCCTCCTGACCCTAGCACCCGTGTTCCACCCACCATCCCATGGGCTGATTTCTGGTTGTGTCAGACACACATTGGATGTGGGGCGCCACTTGCCACCAGTGAAACACGGACTTCACCAGCATTTATCTTCCGTCAGGTCATTGGTGTGGAGCAAAGGACAAGGACACACCTTCTGAGCAGGGTGTTTCCATCACACTGTCACAGATGAGAACTCCAAGGCTGGCTCTTCCACCCGAAAAGCTCACTCCCATGACATGTGGGGACTGGTCTTGAAACACAGCTTTGCACCTGACAGAGCCACAGGGACCACATTGGACAGTCACACACCCACAGGAGGGCCACGTAGAAGAGCCTTCTGGTCAGTGCGAAGCTTGACCGGATGCGGAAGCAGCAGAGAATTTCTCCAGAGGGAAGAAGAGGCAGGCTTGTCTGTGAAGGGCCCCAGATCCTTCGAGAGAAAAGTCATTCACTTGCAGAGAGGGTCTCTTCAGACCTTCCTGTCAGCTCTCGCCCCGCCCCAGGCTCCTCATGACGGGAGAAGCCACACAGGAGCACGCAGTGTGAGGAGGTCGCGTGCTCGGCTGTCACCAGTTGGCCTTACTGTGTGTTGAGTTCCCGTGAGGTGAGGAGGCACAGCCTGAGACCGTAAAGCCTTCCACTTGACAGCTGCCCTTGTCATCTGGCTCGGGAAGTCTCAAGGGACTCTGGGTTAGGCCAGCCAGGGAACAGTGAGGGCCATCAGAAATGGAGGAAGGGCACTTTGGGCCCAGGGACAGTTCCCCACAAGGAGAGTGGCCCTAGAAAGAATGAGTTCTGCACACAGTGGATGGGGACAGATGACAGTCTGGATGGCAGGGCTGACAGGAGCCAGTCTCCAGGAGGTGCTACTCGTGACCAGAACTCACACGGGCCAGGGGAAGCCCATGGTCTCCGCGGGGACGAGTTTCCGAGGGGGAGGAATACGCGACCGGGTTTCACACGCCGGCCTGGCTTTCGACAGCAGGGCCCGGCAGTGGTGAAACCATGAATGGGAGGCCTTCCTCAGCCCACACTGGGGTCCACACTGCAGGGACAGGAGTGCTGCCAGCGTGGGGACGTGCGTTCACCCTCGAGAGAAGCCTTGTGAATGCGGTGTGGGACAGTCTGTGACAGCGGTGCTCTGTCCCTCTGAGAAAGTCTCCTGCGCAAAGAGTGTGTGAGCCTGTGTGGCCGCTGCTTTTTACTCATCACCGAGGGGTCTCCGGAGTGAGGCCCTAAGTGCAGTGGACTGGGAAAGCCTTCGTTTCCTGCTGCCCTCCCGGGCGTAACGGGCCCTGAGTGTGAAGACGCGACGTCCCCCTGGGGAGGAGCCCTCAGTATAGCGCGCGTGCGAGGCTCACAGTTTCATGTCGGGACAAACCCCGTGAGCGTGAGACACGCAGGAAAGCCGTTTGCAGGTGGACTCACCCTGGTCAACATCAGAGAACTCATGCTAAGGGAAACTTTTTGAATGTCACCCTGGAGGAGACTTTTGGCCTGAGCAGATGTCTACCCGGCACCGGAGATTACGCCAAAGACGCGCTCTAGGTGTCATCGCTGTGAGGAAGTCTGCAAGTCACTGTCATCTAAAGAGTCATCGCAAACTGACCCCGCGTCCAGCCTTGGGCCTGACTGTATCTCGAGGACGTGCAGGAGAGTCCGGTGGTTCTTGTGCGCCGACCAAAACCTTCAGCTGTAGCTCTGCCCGGTGCACACGCCGAAAAGCCATTTTCATTACGCAAACAAAATGAAAAAAAAAAGGAAGCCAATACAACTTGAAACTTGCTGCTTTCAGGTGTCCCTGACAGACCTGCCAGCGGTCTGGTTTGCGGTTTGGCTGCGGCGAGAGCAGCGCTGAGAAGCAGAGGGAGGGCCTTGTCATCGTCACTGGGCTGAAGTGATCTGCCATGATGTCAGGGGAGCCGTTCTGCAAAAAAGCACTGAAACCCTTGTTAGAAAACATCACCCATGGAACAGAAGTCTGTGATAAACGTGAAACCTTGCTTTATGAAGCCCTTAAATTATACTAAGAATATCGTCCCCCAAAATGGTAAATCTAAAGTGATAAGGACACATTGTGAATGGATACATTTTGCGCACCACTTAAAGCGATGCATAATATGTTCGTCTTCAAGTTTTTTTTATTTTATTCATTATTTTTTTAATTGACATGAGTGTTAGGTTTACAAGATGATTTATATTGCAATGTCACTGCCCTCGTAATGTTAGGTAACCCTGTGTCCTAGAATTTTTTATTCTAGTGATGGAACAATTAAGATGTAGTCTCTTAGCAAGCTTAATGTGTTGTCTGCAATCTCTGTACTATGTATTGAATCTCGATCATTACCTCCTAGTTGAAAGTATGTACCCTGAATCAACAGCTCTTCCATCGCCCCCACTCCCAACTCTTTGGTAACTAACATTCCAGTCTGTTCTTTCAAATTCAGGTGTTTGCATATTTATTTTTAGATTATACATATATGAGAGATAATACGCATCTGTCTTATGTCACTCAGCTACTGTCTTCAAGGTTTATCCATGTGGTCACAAATAGCAGGAGATTTTTTTTCTCCGGGCTGTAGTATTTGTGTGTGTGTGTGAGAGAGAGCGAGAGAGGTTTCCAGAGAAAAAGATCAGTTCATCCACTGATGGACTTGGGTGGTTTCCATCTTGTTCTGTAGCAGCGCTAATGTCAACATGGGCGTGTGCGTGCACCCTGACGCCCCGTGTCGCTCCCTCTGGATCTATACCCAGAAGTCGGCTGCCGGCCGGACGGTGGTTCTGTGATTTGGAGCTGAACCACAGTGATGCCATGTACAGACTGAGCATCAGCTGTGCTGAGCACTTCAGCTCACTTCCCATTGGCTCGTCCTCAGTTTACCCACTGACGTGTGTGTGTGTGTGTGTGTGTGTGTGTGTGTGTGTGTGTTTGGGGGAGAACCTGAAGATCGCCCCACTTCTCAAGCTTAAACTCGGGCTCCACGCCCAGTAGCGGGTGTAAGCTGCGTCTGAGAGCTTACATTTGTGCTGCGTTCACAGTGCTCACACTGCCATGTGAGACCCGAATGCCGTAACCCACAGACAGATCACTCAGTGCCATGAGCCAGGCACATCCATTCGACTCAAAGCTCGTTCCGCAAAGCTCAGAGAGGTGAAGCAGCTCCCCCGGGCAGAAGAAGCAAGAGGACGTCAGGAGTCACCTGCTGCAGCCCTTTGAGGACAGGGCAGTGGCGCTGGTGGCCGGGAAGTCGGGGCGCGTCTTCTTTAAGAGGACATTCCCCGCCTCCCTCCCATCTCCTCCGCCGGAAGTACTGAAACCCGGAAGGCGCCCCGTCTGGCGGATGCGGGGAGCCAACTACATTTCCCAGAAGTCCGGGCGCGGCGCTGAGGCCAAACCGGAAGGAGGGCGCTGACTGTGGAGACAGAGGCGGGACTTCCGGCGTCTTTGGCGTGACGTCTTTTATCTGCGCAACAGTGGCCGGGCCGGGAGGAACCGCGGCGAGGACAGGGCCGCCCCACGCCCGTTTGCCGACCCCTGGTGCGGGCGCGGGGCTCGGAGGCGGCCCCCGGAGCTGCTGCAGCCCGTGCGCGGCTCTGCGCGGGACACTCGGGCTGACAGCCCCGCTCACCCCGTGAAGGTTGAGCCCGTGGGACCCGTGCCGTTCGCCGCGACTCGCGACCCGTCGGCTCCCACGAGCCTCTGGCGGCCGCCGTGCGGATGGACCGGGCCCAGGTGCGTGGGAGCCTCGGCGGGACGGTGCGGCCCGGAGCTCGCCCTGCCTTTTGCGCAATGAGACCACGGAGGGCGGCCCCTCCCGCCGGATAAGGCCCAGTTCCCAGTCCCGGTGCCCGTGGGCTGATCTGTGAAAGGGTTTCCGAGACAGGGAGCTGCTTTGTAGAAATACCTGGAGGTGAGGTGGAACTGGGAGTCTTCCCGGAGCCGAAAGTTTGTTTTGTCTGGTGAGGATGGAAAGCAGGTGGTCGAGGTCAGGACTGCAGGCCCAGTAGCTGGGTCGGTTCTGATGGTGGTGGGAGTCGGGGAACTGAGAAGAGAGGTGATCCGACTTAGGTGTAAACAGGCTCCCTCTGGCTAGAGTGGAAACTTCGGGGCGGGTAAGCAGGAGAGCGCGATTTTCTGGAACTCCTTCATGGTCTTTTCTGCCCTTGAATCGGGGGCCCTAAAGGTGAGTCATCTCTAGCCCAGCATCCGGAATCAGGTCAGGAGGTTTATGGAGAGGTTCCTACTCTGGCAGCCAATGGGATGAAGACTGGAATCGTGTTAGGCCCGGGGACAGGATGGGCACATGCTTGGAGGTAAGAATGAGTTAGGCATCCTCAAGGATCCGTGAGTCTCAGTGATGTCTGTTGGGAACAGAATAGGTCCAACAGTCAGGCAGGAATGACAAACCCAGAGTGGTGGATGCCTCCCGAGATCTGGAGCAGGGTGTGCGTGGGGGTGATCCAGCTCCTCTTAACAGGCTGCTTTGGCTGCTTCTGGCTGAGAACACTTCCGGCAGGAGGGAGGAGCCTGTGGTCCACCTGGTGTTGATCTCCGCTGGCCCAAAGTGATAGCTGTGGATGTCAGAAAAGTTTGGTGGATGTTGTTTTTTATTTCAGTAAGGTGACTGGATTTTCTGATGTGAGAGGTGTATGAGAAAAGGGAAGCGTCATAGACCACCCCAAAGGGTTTTTGTTTATTTTTTTCTTTAGCTCCTTAGAGGGAAATGCCATCAACTAAAATGGTGAAGGAGTAATTTTCAGTGGCTGTATCAGAAGTTAGGCCTTTCTTACGTTTTGTTTAAGAAGTTCCAGAGACCCTTCAGTTGAGATAGGGTTTTAGGTCTGGCGAGAGGTTCAAAAGTGGGTAGACAGTGCGGAATGGGATGGAGCTCTGGGTTAAATTTAAGAGGTATCTTCACATCATGACAGTCACCGTTAGTAAACAGAAAGGCAAGACTGGGCACTGAGGACTGGACCTCTTACTTAGGCACCTGGCTGGCAAGGGTGCCTGTCATAAAGATGTGTGAGCACTTCCTGGATGCTGTGTGCAGAGTGACATGGTGGGGATGCCTTTGAATTGTTATGGGGTGGACCAGAGGGTTGTCAATGATAATGGGTGCCCCAGATACAGGAAAGTGTGTTCAAAGAGTGATATACACGTTGCTAACAGTGTGAACTGCACCTTAAGATTGTATCTGGTTGTGCATCCTGGTGGCCCAGCTGATTAGTCTGCCACCTCCAGTTGGCACAGTCCACATACTTCCCAAGGACCTGAGTTCGCATCCCAGGAAGCAACCAAGATGAACAACTAAAGATAATACTTCTTCCTCCTTTCTCTTCTTTCCTTCCTTTCCTTTAAAAAAAATTGTATCTGGGAAGCATGGTCTGGGTGACTCTGGAACAGGCTGGCTGGAAAACGTTTGGGGCCGTTCATGCCAGAGTTAGATATCATCTGCGTGCCCACATGCCTGGCTCTTCTCTGGGCTGGACACAGTGATGAGAGGGACATGAGAAGAGACAGGCACTGGTGGTACCAAGCCTGGCAGCTCCTTGGAGTGGGAGGTGGGGAGGAGAGGGGCCAGATGGGGTGTGTGAGTGGATTGACAGGGGAACCCTGCTGCCTGTAGACTCAACTATCTATTATGTAGGGCTGCGTGGCCTTTGAAGACGTGTTCGTGTACTTCTCCCGGGAAGAGTGGGACCTCCTTGGGGAAGCTCAGCGACACCTGTACCGTGATGTGATGCTGGAGAACTTTGCTCTGGTGGCCTCCCTGGGTAAGTCCATGTTTCAGTTATCTAACGTTTGTTATCTCAGTTTCAGTGCATCAGGAATTTGTCACTGCTTGCCAGGGCACTTCCGGCTCAGAGTCTGTCGGGTTTTAGTCAAGCCATGGACCAGAGCCATGTGCTCATCTGAAGGTCCGTCTTAGGAAGAATCCACTTACAAACTCACTTCTTGTTGTTGGCAAGGTTTAATTTCTTGTGATTTGTTCAACAGTGATCATTAGTTTATTGCTGGCTCTTGGCCAGAGGTTTCCCTCAGTTCCTTGTCTTGCTGGCCTTTCTGTAGTAACATAGAAGTACCTTCTATCAAGAGAGAAGGCCCAGGATGGAAGTTGGGCTTTTTGTAACCTGACTTCAAAAGTGACCGTCCATCTTTTTTTCCATATTCACTTTCTTAGAAATGAATCAGTCAGTGCTACCAGCCATCAAGGAAAGAGGCTTATACAAAGGCACTGATTCCTGAAGGTAGATGGCACTGGGACCATCTTGGAAGCTTGGAAGCTTCCTTCCACAGGCTCTCACACTCTCTTCACTGAGCTTAAGGCTTCCTTACACCCTGTTCCCCAGGAGCAGCTTTCCAGCCAGATCAGTGACTTCTCCTTCCTGCCTTTGTCCCCAGAGCAAGTGCTCTGGGTGCCAGGGTTGGCCTGAGTGCAGTCACGTTCCCTCTGGAGCTGTCCTAAGGCCAGCTGCCCAGAGCCTGGCAGGGGTGGTTTAGGGAGTCACACACTTTCTGTCTGCTCAACATTTTCTCCTGACTTAGGCCAGGTGACTGTCCAAATCTGTGGGCTTCTGTGTCACAGGTTCATTCTGTCCTTTTCCTTAGCTGACATGTTTTGGGGCCTCCCTGTGGCCCTAGAAATTGCACATACTAATGTGGTCACTGCTTCTGGAGTTCCACCAAATCCTCCTTGGAGGTTTTTTTTGTGGCTTTTTGTTTTCTTCCCTGTGGGACTGGTCTGCCCTGTGTTTTCTTTATTACTTTCATCATCCAGGTCCCGTGTGGGTGGAGAGGGCCAGGTCAAGACTGGTGCCCGATGGGGCAGATCTGACTCCCAACCAGAGACCTGAAGAAGGCAAGCTTGGAGGATGTTCTGTTAGGGCTGAGTTTAGAGCATATCTTTAGCCTGCTTTGAGTGAATCCATGTTTTCTTTTCAAGGTCCATAGCAATACCTGCAGTCATATTGTCCTGGGCTCAAGCGCACCCTTCTGTGCAGAGCTCACCTGACACCAGCAGCCAGGGCTTTGCGGAAAGTCTTTGTAGAGGAGTGAATTGGGGATCTCAACTCTGCTCCTTGTACTGTACGCCATCATTGTGTCTACCCGTCGTTAGCTTTCCTCTGTGCTGTGCCCGTTAGGGACCCAGGACTGACTGTGGGCCTCCTCACCCTGATCCTAGCACCTCATCCTGCCAGCAAGTCAGTGGACTCATTCAGTGATTGGCGTGTCACACGCATGTTTGTGATGGGACTGCTGCTTCCCACCCAAGTCTCCACGAACTTCATCAGCATTTCTCTGCTTTCAGGTTGTTGGAGTGAAGCAGACAATGAGGAGGCCCCCTCTGAGCAGAGCGTGTCTGTAGAAGGAGTGTTGCAGGTCAGGACTCCTGAGTCAGATCCGTTTGTCCAGAAAGCCCACCCGTGTGAGATATGTGACCCGCTCTTGAGAGACATTTTGCATCTGACTGAACCCCAGGGACCACACCCTTTGCAGACACTATATACCAGTGGCCCATGTGGGAGAGCAAACCTTTACCAGAACCAGAAGCGGCACAGTAGAGAGAATCCCTTCAGAGAGGATAAAGGGGCCTCCCTCGTGAAAAGCTGCGCACTCCATATGTCTGGGAGGCCCTTTCCTTGCAGGGAGGAAGGGGTGGGCTTGCCAGACAGCACTGGCCTCTCTCAGCACCAGACCACTCATGATGAGATAAGTTCATACAGAAGGGCTGAGTCCACAGAGTCCTTCCCACACAGCTCCAGTCTCGGGCAACACCAGGGAGACCACGATGGACTGATGCTTTTCACTTGCAGTGACAGTGGGAAAGCCTTCCTGAACACCTTCACTTACCTTGACACCCAGATAATTCCTACTGAAGCGAGACCCTTTAGATGCCTGCCATGTGGGAATATGTCCAAGGAGAAATCAGCTTTTATTAACCACAGAAAATTTCACAGCGGAGAAACATCACATGTGTGTAAGGAGTGTGGAAAGGGCTTCTCTCACCTGTCCCACCTAAAAATGCACCAGAAATTTCACACTGGAAAAAGACATTATACATGCAGTGAATGTGGGAAGGCCTTCAGCCGCAAAGACACACTTGTCCAGCACCAGAGAGTCCACACTGGAGAGAGGTCTTTTGACTGCAACGAGTGTGGGAAAGCCTACAGCAGGAGCTCCCACCTTGTCCAACACCAGAGAATTCACACCGGTGAAAGACCTTATAAGTGCGGTGAATGTGGAAAAGCCTTTAGCCGTAAAGACACACTTGTTCAGCACCGGAGATTTCACACTGGAGAAAGGCCTTACGAGTGCAGTGAATGTGGGAAATTCTTTAGCCAAAGCTCTCACCTTATTGAGCACTGGAGAATTCACACCGGGGCAAGACCGTATGAGTGCATTGAATGTGGGAAATTCTTTAGTCATAACTCCAGCCTCATTAAACATCGGAGAGTCCACACAGGAGCCAGGTCTTATGTGTGCAGCAAGTGTGGGAAAGCTTTCAGCTGCAAAGACACACTTGTTCAACACCAGATAATTCACACTGGAGCAAGGCCATATGAGTGCACTGAATGTGGGAAGGCTTTCAGCCGTAAAGACACTCTTGTGCAGCACCGGAAAATCCACACTGGAGAAAGACCTTATGAATGTGCTGAGTGTGGAAAATTCTTTAGCTATAGCTCCAACCTTATTGTACACCAGAGGATTCACACTGGAGCGAAGCCTTATGCGTGCAATGAATGTGGGAAGTGCTTTAGCCACAACTCCAGCCTCATTCTACACCAGAGAGTTCACACCGGAGCAAGGCCTTATGTATGCAGTGACTGTGGAAAAGCCTACATTAGTAGTTCCCACCTTGTTCAACACAAAAAAGTTCACACCGGAGCCAGACCTTATGAGTGCAGTGAATGTGGGAAATTCTTCAGTCGAAACTCTAGTCTCATTCTGCATCAGAGGGTTCACACTGGAGAAAAGCCTTACGTGTGCAGTGAATGTGGGAAAGCCTACAGCAGAAGCTCCCATCTTGTTCGACACCAGAAAGTTCACACAGGGGAGAGGCCTCTGAATTCAGCAGTGCTGGTGGCCATTTAGTTGCATATCTGAAACTTAGCACCAGAAAGTTCCCGCTTTAGAAAGGCCTTGTGAATGCAGAAAATGTGCTGTCTCCTTTTAAACCTAATAGAACTCACACCAGAGAAAGCCCTTTGAGTCGCCTTTGTGAGGGAGCCAGCAGGAGGGCCTTGCACATTCATATGTCCACCTCGGAGAGATTCCCAGTTAAGTGCCACACAGGTTATAACTGCTGGCAGCTGTGGCAAAAGCCTTCTTGCTACCAGCTGTCCCTGTCCAGTGTGTGTCACTCGTTCCAGTGCGCTCAGGGAAGGCAGGCCCTTGTATCCTGGTCCACTCTTCTGTTCCCCAGAGGGAATCATGTGTTCTGAACCCACTGACGGTCCTGATTTCAGTGACTGGGTTCTGAGTGGACAGGATCTGACTCTGGCCAAAGGGATCTCACCTGACGTCAACTGGGGATTTCCAGATAAGTTTTCCATTCTTCATGGACGATGTTGAATGTAAACAGAGTAGCCTAGACTTACTTGTCCTGCTTTTAAATCACCCAGGCTGCTTTGGTTTGTGCAGTGAAAAAGGCCTGTCTGGCATTGTTGGGTCTTACGTGAGTTTGATCACTGTGTGGGATGCTCTGAGAAAGGAATTGTCTTCTGTCAGCACGAAGGTTATGAATAACACCTTTTTCGGCACCAACTTTTATGTGCCTCAGGACGGCAGGATGGTGGGAAACAACTCTCCTTCTGATTTGACTTAGTTTGCATTGTTGCCCGAGGCTTGCTGGGCAGGCTGAAGAGTTTTGTGTGCACAATCCTATGGCCTGTTCATTTAGAGTAGGTAATTACAGGTGTTTAAATCTCTAGTGCTTCTTGATGCAGCGTGAATTGGGTCTCTTGTTCTTGGGGAATGTCACCTATTTCCCAGCAGTTCTCAGGAATTTCTGTCTTCTAGATCTGTACAGGATGCAGTCCAGCATCCACGAAGTTCAGAATCCCATAGGCCAATGTCATTGACCTAGAGGGCAAAATGGAATCATAATTTGTACAGAAACGCAGAGATCATGGGGTGAGAATGGCTATGAGAATGCGAGGGTACGTGTTTATTCTAAAGGAGGCACTTACAGATTTCTGTGTGATTTTGGCTCCCAGGGATTCTCAGTACCTTCAGACATCTGTAGCTCCTTCGGCCAAGGTCACCATCATGATAAATAAAGGTTTGTGGATCCTGTACCTCCCTGGGCTGTTCACCTTACGCCCATCGCTGTACAGGCAGGAACTCCAGCACTAAGAAAAGAGATCCAGTGATAGGGCTTCTCTGCCCCAGCATCCTCATGACAAAGTGGGCATGGATGTCATTGCTCTGCAGTTTGTGCTGACATTGAGTGTAGGGGTTACTCTCCTAACTTTCCAAGAGGGGTGGTAATTACAGATTTTTATGGGGAACATTTAGTTCTTTACTGGCATGTGCTTGACATGAAATAAACTGCTCTTGTAACATGTAGAACACATTGTTTCAGTGTGTCATGCAGCTGTGAAACCATAACCATAATGAATGGATCCAACAAAAGATCCCTGTGTTTCCCGTTAATTCTTTCTGACTCCCTTTCTTAAAATTCGCAAGCCACAGCGAGCTTTTCCTCAAATTTCGTATAAAAGGAATCGTATGGTATACATTTCCTGAGGAGTGGGAACTCTGGCCCTTTCCATGAGCCAGAGCTCTTGAGAGTCCTCCATCTTGTTGAACGTGTCAAAAGTTTGGTCATCGATTCCAGTGTATGGATAGAACAATTTTTAAAATCTGTTTGGCCGTTAGTGGATGTTTGGGCTATTTCCAATTTGGGGCTGTTAGGAATAAAGCTGCTGTGACTATTTATGTACAAGTTATCACTGACTGACATTCCATCGCATGGATGGACCACAGTACCTTCATGTACGCACCGCCTTCTAAGGGGCATGTCCGTTGCTGGGCTGTCTGCGTAGACCTGCATTATGCATTTGTGTGTAGCCTTGGTATGGACCTAAGTTTTCAATTTGCATTCAAGCCAAAGAGTATGATTTGCTGGTTATGTGGTATGTGTAGTTTTGAAACAGACTCTTCCAAGGTGACTCTGTGACTTTGCATTCCCACCAGCAGCGCGAGTTCTCTTGCTCCCCATCCTCGCCAGCATTGGGTGGAGTCAGCGTTGGCGATTTTCATTATTCAAATAAGTGTGTGGTGACTTGTCATTGTTGCTTTAGTTTGCAGTGTCCTACTGACATACAGTGAGTATCTTTTCCTATTCTTTTAATAGTGTCTTGAAGAGCAGAAGTTTTTCACTTTAACCAAGTTCAGATTACCTACTTTATCTGTCACTGATCGTGTGTTTGTTGTTGTATCTAAACAGTCATTGCCAAACCCAAGCTCCTCCCCATTTTCTCTTATGTTATCTTCTAGGTGTTTTATAGGTTTGCTAACCCTTTGAGAAAATATTTGTGAAAGGTATAAGATCTATGTCTAGATTATTTTTTTAAATACAAAGATGTCCAGTAGTTCCAGCACCATTTGTTGAAAAGACCATTCTTTCTCCGTTGGTTTGCCTTTGCTACCTTTTCAAAGATCAGTTGACTGTATTTGTGTGGATTTATTTCTATACTCTAGTCCACCCCCCACCGCCATCTATGGAGATAATTATATGGATTTGCATTTCTCTGTCTTTGATTTATATGGTATACTCCATGCATTAATTAAAAAATAACCTTCCATTTCCTGGGACAAATCTCATTTGCTCATATCATATAATCTTTTCTGTATGTTACCAAATCATTATTTTATGCTTTGTTAATATATTTTGCATCTATATTGATGACGGATAATGGGTTTGTAAATTTCTTGTGATATTTCTGACTTTGCTCTCAGAATACTTTTTTCTTTTAAAATATTTTATTGTACAATCCTATAGAAAACCATTAAGCTATATCTGTACTTGTATATACATATATTTTTAATTGATGCATAATTGACATGCAACTTTATTTTAGTTCCAGGTATATGACAATCATTTGGTGTTTGTATAATTACAAAATGATCATTACAATAGGTCTGTTTATCATTTTAACAGCTATCAAGATTGTAATACCATATTACATTCTCAGAGCTGTGTCCATATTATATGTATATATTACATCTTCTTGACTTATTTATTTTGTAATTGAAAGTTTGTATCTCTTGTTTCCCATAGAACATTTTGCCCTCCTTCCAGCTTTTTTCCCCTCTGAGAACCTGCCTGTCTCTATGACTTTTGATTTTTAGATCCTATATATAAGGGAAATAAATGCAGTACTTGTCTCTCATTGCTTTCTTATTTCACTTACCATAGTACCCTTAAGTTCCATCCATGTTGTCACAAATGGCAGGATTTTATTCTTTTTCATGACTGAGTAGAATTCCATTGTTTTCATACGTGTGTGTGTGCGTGCACACCCCACAGCTTTATGCATCAGTTATGTTATCAGAGTTCTGATCTCGTAGAATAAGTTGGGAATAAGTTGCTTTATTTTCTGGAAGTTTTTTTTAAAGGATTACTGATATTTTCTCTTTAAATATTTACCAGAATTCCTTAGTGAAGGCACCTGTGCCTAGAATTTTCCACTTTATATTAGTTTACAGAATTAGAATCCTCATGGGAATTTTTCCATTTCAACTAAGTAACCTAATTTGGAAGGGTAAAACTTGTTCATATACTTTTGTTTTCTTATATTTTTATCTTTATAGCATAAGTAGCATCATTATTCCTGATTTTGTTAAAATCTGTTGTCATCTTTGTCATCCTACCAAATATTTTGTCAATTTTGTTGATCGTTTGAGAGAACAACTTTTGTTTTTGTTTTTGTTTTAAGTGTTTTTCTGTCTTTCGTTCCAATGACCAATGACATTTATTCTGATCATCGTTTCTTTCTTTCTTATTTTTGCTATGGGTTTAGTTTGGTCATATTTTCTTGATTTC
Organism: Solenodon paradoxus; assembly: GCA_004363575.1. NCBI lineage: Eukaryota > Metazoa > Chordata > Mammalia > Eulipotyphla > Solenodontidae > Solenodon > Solenodon paradoxus. Next base: position 33,917 of record RJWH01003926.1, read on the forward strand.
CTAACATATAGTCCTAGGTTATTTATAGCTTTCTTCTTTTGTAATAAATTGTCTAAAGCTATACATTTCCCTCTAATGTAGTTATCACATCAATTTTTATAGGTGGTACTTTAAAATCTAGTTGAAAATAGTGTGTTTTAAATTTTTCCCTCATAATTTCTTCTTCTACCCATATGCTGTTTGGCAGTATGTTTAATGTGTTTTAACCTGGAAGTTAAAGATTTTAATTAATCTCTCCCTATTAAATTGGCAGCATTGGTACAAAGCAGGAAGAATGCTTTTAATTTTCAGTGAAGGACCCAATTGTTACGGTTAAGAGCTTGAAATAGGGGAAGCCCATGAGTTTTTTTAAAAACTCAGTTACCAAGTACCCCCAGACAACTGAGAACTAATAATAAAACCCAGGTAACAAACTCAGAACAAAATGCAGCACAGAGAGGTGGGATTCAGACCTGGTGTTCATCTGTCTTCTTGTGGATTTGACTTGCCCTGCACAGCAGGGCACAGGGACATCTGTGGGCGCCACTCCTGGTAGAAGGCTGGGTTCTGTGATGATGGGCAGTGCAGACCGTGTGTCAGTGGGACTTTCCATCAGTATAATAGATTGTAGTCTAGCTCATTTCATAGGAGGCACAACCAGTAATTTTCCTTTTTCACTGCATGTTCACTAAACTTGTGAAACAGGCCCAACAGTTTTGTGGGTTGAAGGACCGATCGTGATATACAGTGTGTGCCAAACAGCTTTTGTTATTTTACCTTCTCGATCTGAATCTCTCTTCCAGAATGATCTGTTCATTTGATTTGGTACGAGTTGATGGAATCATACATCTCTCATGGTTGACGTATTAACGTTGGTTTACATCTGCCAATTCTCAATATTGAGTGAACAATTGCAGAGCATACAAAGAATTTCAAGCACATTTAATAAATACCCATTCTTGCCATGCCCTGGCAGAGAAGCAGTTGCGACTGCCACCTCCTGCCCAGCACTGTCCGCATACAACCCAAGGCTCTGGGTTCACACCGAGGCAGGGGAAACAACCAAGATGTACAACTAAAGAAAAATAAGGATGCTCCTTAAATAAATAAATCCCCATTCTTAAGGGAGTTCACAAAATTTACACATTTTAGCTTTTTTTTTCTTTCAGGAAAGGAGCAAACAAGAATGAAGGCAAGTAGGCAGGCAGGCAGGCAAAAGAGAGAGGAGGAAAAAGCATATTTATTTTATCTTTATTTAGTTTTTCACTCTGGTTGCTTCCCCCTGGGTGGAAGACGCCAACCCAGGGCTGTGTGGCCTGTTCCTTCGGAGATAATTGGCCTAACCACTGCTCTACCAGGGCATATTTTCATGTTTCAAAATTCACTATACATAAGCTATATAATAGCAACTTCAGCAAGAGTGGGAAACACTGCTTCTCACCTGTGTCTGTCTGTCATCCACAAGTTCCAACTAAGTGTAAACAGGGTTTGAATAGTCCAAAGCTTTGTTAGCAGTTCATTGAACTTAGTATTTGATCCCCAAAAGAAAGAGCGAATATCCTGTTTGCCTGCAAGTGAGAGGTGTAGTCAGGCTGTCTACTTCAAAAAGGCAGCTGCTCTCACAAGTTTGGAAGATGCCCCCCAGATTTGGCAACTTTTAAAAAGAGAACTGTTTAAAGATGGAAGGGATTCCAAAGGATGTTACCGTGGGCCCTACGGTTGAGCAGCTGACTTGCTGATTGGTTGTTACCGCGGGCAGGGCCTGACACGATTGGCTAGTTCTGGAAATGGGACCTGCACACCGATGGGCTGATTTTAGAGATGGGGCTGCACACTGATTGGCTATTCTGGATGTGGGACCTGTACACTGATTGGCTAGTTCTAGATATGGCACCTGCACAGTGATTGGCTAGTTCTGGATGTGGGCCCTGCACACTGATTGGCTAGTTCTGGATGTGGGCCCTGCACACTGATTGGCTAGCTTGGCTTGGGCCAAGCAACCATTTACTCAGGTTAACTGACATCTGTCAGGGGAGTTGAGACCTTGTTGACTAGCCTGTTTTTGGAGGTCATCCAAAGCCCTCTCTAAGAAATCTTGTTTCTTGATCGTGATTTTGGAATTGTTCAAAAAACAGGAAACTTCTTTTCTGAATATGAAAAATAAGCACTCTCTAGTCTGGCCTTCATCCTCAGCCAGACCTGGAGGAGAGACCACCAGGCACTGACCAAGATTTCTTGGGGGGGATGTAATTTTGAGCTAATGCAGCTACTAAGTGATTTAATTGCCAGTTATAGTGAAAGCAACATAGCTCTCATTGCTAAATTTGTTTTTGCTTTTTAAGGAAAGGTGCAGGCAGGAAGAGGCATTTTATTTTATTTTTACTTAATTCACCTAGGTTGTTCTCCCTGGCCCGGGAAGAACTTTGGAATGTACATGGACTGCACATGGTGGAAGGCTGTGAACCTAACCTCTACTCCACCAGGGCGTGCCCTGTAATGTATTTTTAAAAGTTAAATACAGGTTGTTCAGGGTGTCCTTACAGTAACAAAGCTTGTGCTTTAGATAGAGCATTTGACAGTCCTGTTCCTGCTGTGTGCCATGCACCTGCTAGTGGACCTGGAGCCCTGTAAGTGCTCATTGAATATTTGTAGATCAGTAAATAACCCAACACAGTTGCCTATAGATTTTTTATTTCTGGTAAATCTCAGTATCGTCTTTACCTCTCTCCCAAAGCTGTTAGTGAGCAGTATTTTTTGTTACATTTTATATATGTTTTAAAATACTATTTTATGCAATGTTATAAACCCGTTTTTTCCATAAAAATTTAATTAAAAAAATCACATCTGGGACCAAACCTGTGTGTGATGGAGGTTTCAGTGAGCTCCAGCCCCAGCTTCTCACTTCTCAGACTCAGCGTCTCCTCAAATATCACTGATATCTTAACTCCCCCCACACTTATGACAGATAGAGTGCTGTAGATCCACTTCTGCCATTTCCCTTATAAAACAAAATCAGTAATGAAGTGCTATCCATTTCCCAAGTATTTGCACAGAAAATCTCAGCTCCTTGTGCAACTGTCACTATGCTCCACACATCCCAGCAACGAGAAAATATGATACCTAAACCTTCATCTTAGTGGTCCAATTATCTGAAAGGCATGCACTGTCCTGGCAGAAGATTCCATGTGAAAAGTCCTTTCAGAGAGGTTTCAGATTCTTCAAAGAAAGGGCTTATCCCAAAGGTCCACACGAAAGCTTGTCTCATGACAGGAGAGACATGTAGGAATGGGGACTGGGATTTGGCTTTTGCTTTTATGCCTAAAGGACCTAGAGTCCCTAAATTCAGACGCTCCCTATCGGGAAGGAAGTGAAAATACACATGTTAGGGTTAGTTCCTGGAGTGTTTATAATAGGAATTTTGTGAACCTGTGAAGGGACACATCTTTGACTGTCAGTTTGTCTTGTGATACATGGATGTAGAGCAGACAGATATACACTGTAAGAAACAGAATAGCAACTTCTCCGGATGTGTCCCATACATCTCCTCTTGTGCCTGAAACGCAAGAGGTGTTCATTGAACATTTCTCAGATCAGAAAATACAACAAAGCTTCCTGATTCATTCTCACCTTTTCTGACAGGTCTTTAAAAGTATCTCTATCCCTCCACCCAATGCATGAACCACGTTTTCAAGTGAGAAAAAGAAACATTTCGGAGACAACAACCTGAACTGTAACTAAGAACAGACACAGACTTAGCTTCATTCCTTTGGCTTTTCAGATGCCACTGTCTCTTGCTTAAACGTCACTGAGATCTTACGTTGTTGTTTTTTTAAGTTAAATTTCTTCTTCCTTTTTTTTTTAGGGAAAGGTGCAGGCAGGAAGGAAAAAAGTATTTCAATTATTTTTATTTAGTTGTTCACACTGATTTTTACCAGTTGTTAGCAGGCTTACAGGACTGAAACCCAGGGGCATGTGGCCTGTTCTCCTTCGGAGGCGATTGACCTAAACTCTGCTCCACCAGGGCCCACCTTTAAAAAAAAAAAAAAATTCACAGATATGTCCCTAAAGCTATTTTTACTTCTTTCTTTAGCTAAACTTTCAACATTATTGTTATTAATAATGACTACCTTTCATTCATTTCCATTTCATGTGTACCTCCTGGCTTCCCTCCTCTGTCTTTCCCCCTCAACTCTGTCTGAACTCTTCTTTCCTGTCCCAGGTCAGTGCTAGAGCTTCAGTCTTACCTGTGTTTGGAAAGCGACAAGATATACCACTATGAATGGACACGGAGTGTTATTGTGACGTCCTATTTGCCCTTTGGAATTTGCCTTTGTCAATCTGTTCTGAGTCTGAAGCAACAGGTCCTAACATCTGACTTTTTCTAGAAGGCTCTCCAAGAAATACATCCCCCTTAAGAGTAAGCGAGGCGCGGCCCCATCTCTGCAGCCGGGAAACTCCATTTCCCAGCGCCCCTCACGAGCAATCGGGACTGACGTAAACTCCCGGTACCGCAGGCGGCGGCGCGGACTACAATACCCAGAAGTCTCCGCGGGGGGGGGGGCGTGGTGCGTGCGTGCTTGTGCGCGCATCCTTCCGGCAGTGGCCGGTTAGCACCCCGGGCCTGAGGTGCCGGCTTCCGCTGCGGTTTCCGAGCGGAGATTTCCCGGAGACGCTGCGCTCGGAGGGCGGGAGCCCCGGCTGGGTCCTTGTTGCCCGGTCGTCCGCTGCTGTCGGCCCCACTCCTCCTGCGCGATGACCCGGGCTCGGGCGGCCCTGCCCGCGGCACCCGGCACAGTCGTGATGAGGCCAGAGGCGCCCCCTGGAGCCCGAGTGTGCACAGCCAGCCGGTGCGGGCCTCGAGGCGGGAGGCCCGGCGCTCGTGTCTCCGCGGGACGGCACCTGGAAGCCGTGGGGCTGTGAGGGGAGTGCGGACGGGAGGGACGTGTCCAGCGTCCGAAGGGTGACATTAGGGAAACCGGGTGCGGAATGGAGACCGGGAGATGCCGCGGAGACCCCGCTAGAGACGCAGGCGAGCGATGCTAGGGCCGGGCCCGGGTGCGGGCGCCAGAGGGGACGTGTGGACGATTCGACGATTCGGAAACAGCCTCAAGGCAGCGCCAGGAGCAGGTGTCGGGGGCGGAGATCCTGAGTCTGTTCTGGACATCCTGGTCCCTAGAGGCACGAGAGCTCGCGAAGGAAGCTGGGGAAGGACCGGCCTGCGATGGGATTAAGGAGTGAGTCCTAAAATACGTTCAGAGGCGCCCTGCGGTGAGGGAAAGGAAGGCTGGAAGTTGGCCGACAGGGCATGGGGAGAGTGTCGGTATCCCTGGTGCTGTCTCCAGTTGTCCACCGTTGTTCAGTGCCAGGACCAGTGACCACACTTCATTTCTACCTTTTCCTCCCCATTTTCCTTTCTGTTCTAATTTCTAATCCCCTCTCTACCTTCCCCCACACACACCTGTGTGACCTTCACCTCTCACCCACTCCATTGCTCTGCTCCCTTTGCAGTTCTTTCTCGCATTTAATTTGTCATGAGGTCCTTGTGTATCCTGAAGCAGTCCTTAAATTGCAGCATCTCTGTCATAAGTCAGGTATTTATAGATCTGGACACAACTATCCCGTGCTCAGCAGTCACTGCATCCATGCCCTGTTGAAATACATTTGCAGAGAAGTGCATTGGAGACCTTGTCTTTCTTCCCTGCACAGTACCTATGATTTGAATGTCTGTGTCCCCATCGCCCCGCAAAAAACATTCATATGTTGAAAACCTCATATCCAAGGTGATGGTATTAGAAAGCAAGACTTTTGGAGGATTAAATTAGGTCATGAGGGAAGAACCTGCATGAATAGATCCATAGAGCTCCTCCTCCCTTCTGCTAGTGAGGTCACAGAGAAGTCTTCGACCTGGAGTGAACCCTCACCCAATCAAGCTGCCATATGTCTCAGAATTGCAGCCTCCAGTGCTATAAGGAATGCATTTTTGTTATTTGTAAACCAACTACTCTGTGATATTTTGGTGTACCAGCCTGAATGGACAAAGACTGTACCTCTTTCTGGATCTCTAGCCCTTTGGTGATGCTCTGCCCTGACTGGAACTTGCCAGGTCCAGCTCTGCATACCAGGCCTCCCTCTGACTGCACCTGGTTGCAATTCCCTGGATTTATTTGTGGGTGTATCTGTCACATATTTGTGAGGTGGCTGCCCCTGCCACCAAAGTCAGCATGTACTTCACCAGTATTTATTTGCTTACAGGTAGTGAGCATGGAGCCAAGAATGAAGAGGCACCTTCTGAACAAGGTGACTCTGTTGGATTGTCACTTGACAGGCCTCCCATGCCAGACCTGTCGTCCCAGAAGGACCAGGAGATATATGGTCCACTCTTGAAAGACATTTTATACCTGGCTGAGCATAATGGAGTAAACCCTGAACAAAGGTCATGCATTGGTGGAGAAAACCTTTACCAGTACCAAAAGGAGCAGATTGGAGATGAAATTTCCAGAAGGGATGAAGGGAAACTGTCATTTGTGAAAAACTGCAAAGTTCCTAAGGGAGAGAAGACCTCATGCAGTGAAGGTAGGAAGGCCTTTCCTGCCAGCACTGGCCTTCTCCAGCACCTTGTCCCTCACAGTGGATGGAAGCCACCCAGAGACATCGAGTGTAGGGAGGCCTTTCAAATTGGACAAAATGATTACAAGTGCAGTGAATGTGGGAAAACATTCAGTGAAAAGCATTTACTTGTCGAGCACCAGAAAATCCACACTGGAGTATGGCCTTTTGAGTGCAGCAAATGTGGGATGGCCTTCATTCGAAAGTTCTACCTTGTTCAACACCAGAAAATCCACACCAGAGAAAGACCTTTTAAGTGCAGTGAATGCGGGAAATTCTTTAAGTACAATGCCAACTTCATGAAACATCAGAAAATTCACAATGGGGAAAGGCCCCTTGAGTGCAGAGAATGTGGAAAATTATTTAGATACAACTACAGACTGGTAAGACATGAGAGAGTCCACACTGGAGAAAGGCCTTATGAGTGTAGTGAATGTGGGAAAGCCTTCAGGTATAGCTCCACATTCATTAGACATCAGAGAGTTCACACTACAGAAAGGCCTTATGAGTGCAGTGAATGTCGGAAGTCCTTTAGGTACAACTCTACACTCATTAAACATCAGAGAGTTCACACTGGAGAAAGGCCTTATGAGTGCCTCAAATGTGGGAAATTTTTTAGGTACACCTCCACACTCATTAGACATCAAAGAGTTCACACTGTAGAAAAACCCTATGAGTGTAGCTTATGTGGAGAATTCTTTAGATATAGGTCCATGCTCATTAAACATTGGCAAAATCACACTGGAGAAAAGCCTTATGAGTGTAGTGAGTGTGGGAAATCTTTCAGGTACCACTGTAGACTTATTAGACATCAGAGAGTTCACAGTGGAGAAAGGCCTTATGAGTGTAGTGAATGTGGGAAATTCTTTCGGTACAATTCCAACCTCGTCAAACACTGGAGAAATCACACTGGAGAGAGACCTTATGAGTGCAGTGAATGTGGGAAGGCCTTTAACCACAAGCATATACTTGTTGAGCACCAGAAAATTCATACTGGGGAAAGGCCTTATGAATGTATCCAGTGTCACAAAGCCTTCATTAGAAAGTCCCACCTAGTTCATCACCAGAAAATCCACAACGAAGGCAGGCCTGTGAACACCAGGGGTGTGAGGAATTCTTTAGCTACATCTCCAACTTCCTCAAATAGAGAATTCACACTTGTGAAGACCTGAGGAATACAAAGAATATGTTAAATTCTTTAAGTACCACTCTAAGCTCATTACACTGGAGAAGGACTTTTGAATTCACAATGAAAAAGGGCCTTATGAGTAAAGTGAATGTGGAAATTGTGTTGGTACAGCTCCCCACTAATTAGACATCAGAGTGCTCACATTTGAGAAAGGCCTTATGAGTACGGTGAACATGGGAAACTTTAGTTTCAACTCTACACTCATTACACATCCATAATTGAGAAAGACCTTATGAGCATGTGATCATCCAAAATCCCACCCACTTCATTTGGTCCCTAAAAGTTCACATCAGAGAAAGCACTGTAAAGGGGGAAAGCATTCAGCCAACTGTCTGCTCTAATTTAGTCCTGGGAACTGCTACAATAACGGATTTCTAGTTCATTTTAATTATGGTAAAATACATGTAACAGAGTACCCCACACCATTTTAATTGTACAGCTTAAAGCTGTCTTAAAATATTAACCTGTTTGTGCTGCTAATCTTCAGAATTCTCTTCATCTTGCAAAATTAAAACTATCTTTTAAACTCCTAGTCCTACCCTGCCATGCCCACACCTGGCAACCATGTGTCTACGTTTTTATGAATTTGACTGCTCTGGACAGTTAGTATAAGTGATCATACAGAACTTGTCCTTTTGTGTATGGCTTATTTCACTTGAAATAATTTCACCCATGTTGAAGCGTATGCCAGCATTTTCTTGAACTTTTAGATGAAATAACACTGATCTATCTATGACATGGGGAAGGGTATTGAATGGAAGGTTTAGATTTTATATAGAATCTATTTCTTAGCATTATTGAGGTATTGTTGCATTAAATGTATAAACTATATATCCATACTCATGGAACCATGACAAAAAGCATGGTAACGAGCATATCCATTGACTCTACAGTTTCCATTGGCCCCTTTGTATTCTCTTCCAGCCCTATTCAACTTACCATTCCCGAGTAGAAGCTAGAATTTGCATTTTCTAACATTTTATATAAATGTAAACCTACAATTACTCTTAGATAACTATTTTCACTAATATACATACATGTCTCCATGGTGCGTATACAAAAGCATAGCATCAATTTTCCAAGAATAAGCAAAGCTTTATCACATATTAGAGCTGCATTTTCCTCTGCAGTTTATAAACAACAAAAATAAGGAGCAGCAGGAATGAAGACAATCGGGCAGGCAGGAAGAGAGGGGAAGAAAAAACACTATTTAGTTGTTCATCTTGTTCATCGTGGCCCAGGAACCCAAGCCCAGGTCCTTGGCCTATAAGTGGACTGTGTCCAGTGGCCTCATCCACTAGGCCACCAAAGCTGCTTTCACAGCCTTTTTGTTGTTGTTTCTTAAGGAAAGTTTCAGGCAGGAAGAGAGAGAGGAGGAAGTGTTTCTCAGTTTATCTTGGCCTTTTCCCCCATCTCTGGGACATGAACCCAGGTTTTTGGGGTGCGTGTGGACTGCACTCTCAGCTGGAGGCGGCAGATATAACTGCTACTCCACCAGGGTGCATTTGCTTTTCCATTCTGACAGTCTGAGACAGTTGTCTAATGTCAGAAAGTAAACAAAGTTTTAAGTTCATTTATATATGAATTATGATTATCAATAAAATGTTTTGAACCATCTGCTTCATATACTTCCGTTGAATCATCTTTCTTTTTCTACTTTTACTTGACTTTTTCTTCTTGTGTCTTTAAGCAATGTTTTTGTGGCATGAAGTTCTTAGGATATTTTTAATAAATTTTTGTGGTTAAATACACATTACAAAATTTAACATCTTAACATTTTTAAGTGTTATTTCTGTGGTGAATTTAGTTCTCTAGAAAAAATGTATGGAGAAGGATTTTTTTTGTTTGTTTGGTTTCGTTTTTGTTTTGTTTTCAGAATTAGCTGATGTGATGTGACAACCAGGAGAGTCTCAAATCTGCAGGGTAAGCCATCAGGCTGGAAACCCAGAGAGAAGCTTGAGGTCACTTTTTTGTCATGTAGTCCTCAAACCAACTCTCATTGGGGCAAACTGAGATTCAGAAAGGTCAATAGTTATTACAGAATAGAAGACAGAGAACCGTTTTGGAGTGAGACTTGGGAAACAACCCCAGATCTCATTCTCTAGTTTCTGATGATTTCTAATCCTATGTATACAAAATAGTTAATGAAAAAATAAAAGTTATATGTAAACGTAAAGCTTTCTGTCTCAAAAAGCCCATGGCAATCAAATACAGAGATCCAAGGGATTGAGAAGGTATCTAAAATATCTAAATGTATCTAGTTTCAGATTTTAGACATAAAAGTTATATATTCTTATTAAAAAAAAGAAATCAACATGTCCTGGTGGAGTGGTGGATTGGTCTGCCGCTTCCAGTTGGTGCAGTCCACATACATCCCAAGGACCCAGGTTCATGTCCTGGGGCCGAGGAGAATAATCAGTATTCACTAAATTAACAAAATTAAAAATTCTTTGTAAAAAAAAAAAAAAAGATGTCAAAGACCCAAGAAATGAACATAATATGAACAGATGGACTTTTGTTTTCCACTCAAGCATGTAAGAGCTGGAAGTTGACACATTATCCTAACAAGTACAAAGTTGAAAACAGAAAATCAACTTTTCTTAAGTTGTAAGAGAAATTAAGTGCTGGGGGCAGAGAGTAGAGCAAGGACGAATTGGGGCTGGCAGAATGTCAAGGGCACCTGGCGAAGGCCGTTGCATGAAAACACTGGGACAGTGTGTCTATGACTGTTGACGTCCCAAAACAAGATAGATAGGAAGTTAGAGAGCAAAGAGAGAGCAAGAAGAGTTGGCCCCCTGATCCTCACCTTTTCTATCCTCTCTCAAGTTTCTCATTCTCCTGCGGCTCCCCCTTCCTCACCCCTGCTCCCAGGAATCAATCCTGGCAATTAAGGACACAGGCAAACTGCTGTCCCCCAAATTGGAGATCAACTGTTGGATACAGTGAATGGAAGAAAACCAGGTGCTGTGGTGGGAACACCTAAAGTGTAAGTGATGAATTGCTGGGGGCCCATTGTAGGCATATCAGAGAACACAGCTCCAAGGGGACCCAGTCATTGTGAGTCCCACACTTTGTTGAGCTTTCCTAACTGTGTCAGAAAAAAATAATTGCAGAGAGAGGGAGGAGGGAACCATTCTGAAATACATTAGAGAATTCACTTCTTAAGGTCTGCTTCCAGAAGAAACTAATCTTAGCCTAACATCTGGGGGAAGGGAAATACATGTACTAAAGACCTATTTTCAACAGTCGTGCTGACTAGTACATAATGTCCAGCGATTAAGAAAAAACGACAACACACAAATTCTGAACATCTGAAGAGATTGAACAAGCATCAGAACTGGGCTCAGATATAACAAGAAATTTGGAGTTATTAGACCAAGTATTTTAACCAACTGTGATTAAGTGGGGAAGGTTCTGATGTATAAAGTACATAGCATACAAAAGCAAATTGATCATGTGAGTAGAGATGGAAATCCTGAGAAACAATAAAGATGACCGATGAAAAGCCACTAACAAAATGAAGCATCTTTGATGGGCATCTCAGTAGATTGAATGATGCTGAGGAGGTTCTCTGAGCTTGGGCGACCTCATTAGAGAAGACCACCATGGAAAAGTAAGCAAACAAGGAGAGCCTGCAAAAAGAACAGGCTATCCAAGAATTATGGGACTACAGCAGAGTTGTAACATGCATAATGGAATTCCAGGAGAAAAGACAAAGAAACAAGAAATGTTTGAAGCAATAGTAACTGAGCATTTCCCCTAAACTCTGGTTTAAGTTTAAATTCAGGAAGCTTGGAGGACACTGGGCAGCAATGATGCTGAAAGAAAAAATACTAAACCTGAGCATATTGTTTTCAAACTACAGATAATCAAAAATGAAGAAAAAAAATCATGAAAAATGTTAGAGGAAGAAAACACTTCATAGTGGAACAAAGAATGACATCCAATTTATCAGAAACCATGCAAGCAAAAAGAAACATTCAGAGACCTGCTGTATAACTGATGTGTTAATAAAGGCGAGAACATGGAATCTATAAAATGCTCAATTAAAACTAAAAATGGCAGAAAGGGAGTTGAAGCTAAAAATATAAACATGGGTAACAACTAGAAAACAGTAATATGGTGGATTAATACCATTAAGTCCATGATCACTATAATAGTGTAAGTATACCAATTACAAGACCAACTTGATGTTGGCTACAAGAATCCTACTTTCAGTGTAAACACGTGGAGACTGGCATGCCCAGATAGGGCAGCAGTTAGGTCGATTGCCTCCCAAAGACGCAGGACACATATCCCTGGGTTCCAGGCCTGGGCCCTGCGGGGAGCAACCAGTGTGAATAATTAAATGAAAAATAAAGTACTTCTCTCTCTTCCTACCTGCCTGCTTACTCGCCTTCATTCCTGCCTACACCTACCCTTTAAAATAGAAATACTGAGATTAAAAGTTAATGGGGGAAAACATAAATTACTATAATCAAAAGCAAGCCGGAGTAGCTATATTTAGACATGGCAGCCTTCAGGCGGAGAAAAGGGAGCAGGGATAAAGAAGTGTATTGCATAGCGATGAAGGGGGTCAATTCTCAAATTTCTTTCAGAAGACAGAAGCAGAGAGGCCAGCATTACCGCAGCAGCAAAACTTGGCAAAGAAATTACATGAACAGAAAACCACAGATCAATCTCTTTTCTGAATATAAATGCAAAACCGAGATACAGGGAGGTTGATAGAACAAGTATCCATTCTGAAGGATGAACTGATCTTTCCAGAAGAACTTCAAAGTAGTAGTCTTGCCTGCAGAAGCCTGGATGTCGCCTTAAGGAATAATGCTGTCTGCTGCTGACTCTGAGAGTGGCATTTCTGCGGCCGCTAAGGTGGTGTCAGCGCTCAGTCCAGGGCCGGCTCAGACAGGACTGACGGGTTCATTGTGTCCTGTGGAAAAGGAAGAGGGTGCTGGGGGCAAGCCTACAGGACAGCTCGATCATCCCCGAAGTTTAGGACACTTTCTTCTACACATTAACAAAGCAGTCTTGTGGTCTTCGCCCTTCTCCCTACAGGGGACACAGTGACAGTATGAAAACAGCGTTGGGCTGAGCAGTGCAGGCGGCTGGGCCCAAGGTCGCCCCGACGTGCGCGCAGCTGAAAACGCATTGAGATCAGAGCGGGGCGGGTTGGGACCTCCGGGTTCTGCGGCGACCGGGCGGCCCTGCGCTGGGCCACCAGGGGAAACGCGGGGCGCCCCGGAGCATTCTGGGAAGGCGCCGGCTCCAGCGCTTGCGTCGGCGTCCGCAGGGCGGCGCCATCCTGGCCCACAGGCCTCTGTTCTCTTCGAGCCGCGGTCCCGGGAGGTGCCCTGGCCCTGCAGCTGGTCGCGGCTGTTTCCAGGTCGCTCCCCCGCCCACCGGAGGCTCGGGTGGCGATGGGCGTGTGGTGGCGGCTTCTGGTCTTCTGTGGGCGGGTCCCGTCATCTCCATGTTCCGGGTGGTCCTCTCCTGGTGCATCCTGTCCTTCCTCACACTTCTTCATGCCGTGTCACACATTGGATGTCTCACTATAATGTCAGCTCTCCACCCCTGGGCAGGAATTTACCGTGCTAGTGAAGCAGAAGTCACGGTGGGGGCACCCGTGTTGCTAGGGCAGCAGCGGCCCAGTCATCCTGCTAGAACCTGTGGGCAGTGAGCGTCTCTGTCCTTTTCTCTATCCTTATGTGGACGGTGCTGGCCTGTCTCAAATGTCCCATCCATCTACAACTTTGATAATATAAACTTTAATAAAATATTTGACATCTCTCTTCTCTTCTCCCTATTACTTAATTTGATCTCAGTAGGTGCCCCATCTGTTTTCCCTCACACATGACACATGAAACTTAGGAAGACCCTTTCCAGGCACCAGTGGATAAGAGCTATCGACTCCTGAATACGCCTGAGTGGTGATCCATATGCTTTCAGAGAAAGATCTAGATCAAATGGAGAAACGTAAAAATTGACTTAAAATTTCATTGAATAAGGACAGGAGGCTGAAAAGATTGCCCAGAAGGCATTATACAAACTATAGATGCAAATTACTTGCATCTTCCACAGAAACTGGTGCTTCTTCTTTCCAACCAGTTGAGAGCATAGCTTCCGAAAGTTATCTAGGGGCTCTTAGTCTGAGTCAGAAAAGAATGTAGTTGGCCTCCCATAAATGTGTTTTTTTCCCAATCTGCCTTCCTTCTGTAGTCTATTTCTGATGAATAAGTTCATTTTGTTATTGGAATAACTGCTTGCTTTGGTTTTAGGTTAACAATTTTAATAGCTTTTGTAAATTGCCGTTTCACAAATGCTTTTTCAAAGATAATCCCAACTCTCTGTACAGACAACATCGATAGAATTATAGATGAGATGACAAACACGTCACAACAAGGAGATAAGATCCTGGCATCCCACACCTTTGTTTCTGGAGTCATGGTCCTTCAGAAAGTCACATGCCGTCTTGATAGGAAACGGCAAAGTAAAAATTGTTTCAGACAAAATTCTGATTGTTAAAATAGAAAAATAGATAAGAAGTAATAAATCTTTTCTGAAATAAAATGCCCACACGGATGGAACGCCATCACTGGCAGCATCCAGAAAGGATGTTTTCTGTAGGAACAAAGGGCACAGCATCTCTTATTTCCTCCTTTGACTTCCATGTCTTTAACCCATAAGGGATTTTTTTTTCATTTCCTTGACAAACACACTCACATGAAAAAAGCCTCCAAAGCTCTAGTCTCCTACATAAAAGGGGGACATAGGTGCCACCCTGTGGCTTGGGCAGCTAAGCTGCAGACCATAAGAAGCCCAGGGATCCGACTTTGAGACCGGGACCTTGGACTGTAGAGGGACTGAGATGTATTTGATATTAGTGGTTAAAAAAAGAAAGGTGAAAGCTGACCACGCGGGTGCCCGTGTCCGTGTGTGGAGCTGGTTTCCTTCGTGCGTGTAGATTGCGGGTGCCGTCGCGTTTCAGTCTGAAATAACGCACAAAAGCATTTCCGTCAGGGCTCTGAACTGCTCTCCAAGGACGTCTGGGAACGTCCCCTCTGGGAGCAAGCGAAGGCTCATTCCCAGCGCCCCAGTCGCTCATGGGTGGCTTCAGTCTAAAGTAAGGAGATCAACTGTCACCTGACGGGCCGCACGTGGGAACTACGTTACCCAGCAGGCGCTGCGCGTAAGGCGGCAGCACTGAGCCAATGAGCGTCCAGCACACAGCCGGGATCTGCGCGCGCACACGCCGGCGCCACTTCCGGTGCCTTTCCTGCGGCGCACGGCTGAGTGGTTCCGCTGAGCGGCCCAGATGCTGCGCTGAGCGGCGCCGCGGGGACAGGGACGCAGTGGGACTGGGAGAAGCGGCGGTGTTCCCCCTGCGCGGAGGCGAGAGTGAGGCCGGCTGGGGACACGGAGCCCTCGTTCCACCCCGCTCGCCGTCATTGTCGCCGGGGTGGGTGGGAGACGCACTGATGACGCCGGCTCAGGTGGGCTGCGTCCCCAGGCCCCTTCGACCTCCTGCCCGTAATTTCGAAGTCTAAGCCCGCCTCTGGGAGTGCGGGCCTCTGTCTGGAGCAGAGGGAGTCAGTGTGTGCAGGTCCCCATGTCATCAGCGTCTAAGGGTGAACTGACCCCGTCAGCGACGGTTACATCCGAAAGCCAGCAGGTGCCACCGAGTCGGCGGCATCGGGGAAACCAAGACCCTGCCTCGGGGGTCTGTGTTGTGCGTTCAGGAAAAGGGATGACTTGGAGCCTCGTCTACAGGGGCAGCCTGACCAGCTGGCAGCCTGGCAGGTTGAGAGGGAGAGAAAAGAGGAGGGCATGCCAGTTAGAGTTCGCAGTTTACCGGGAAAATAGGCCGGGGCACGCAGGGAGACCGGTGGGGAGGAAACTGCTGTAGGGTTCAGGAGAAATGTAGAGATGTGTTAAGACTTGGGAGACTTAAAGTAAGTCAGCAGAATGTCCTGCTGCATCGAAGACAGCTAAATAAGAAGCGACGGTCTCTTCCACGTGCTAATTTTGTCTTTCAAAGTATGGAGATGGGGACGTCAATGCGGGGAGCAGTTTCACAGTGAACATTATGGTTTATTATTGAATATGGTGATTCTGAGATGTCTCAGCATGGAGATGTGAAACTGGTGACAGCACGTGGATGGGTGAGCCCAAAGGCTGGAGACCAGGGAAGAGAACTGGACTGGGAATGTTAGGGGAGAGTGGAAGTGGCAGATGTGGACTGGACCAGGGCAGGTCCTGAGGCTAAAATGGAAGGGGTTGGGGGAGGGTTACATAAGATGAGTCCTGTATTGATGGAGGGGAGGCCTGAGATTTGGAGGACGGGGGGGTGGGGTGGGGTGGGGAATCCGACTGTGGGCTTCTTTGATGCTTCCCCCCAGAAATGAGCCAACCTTCCCTAGAAGGGTTCTGGCCTGTGTCTCTAGAAAGGGAGAGCTACATGGAGTAAGGAGCAGTCCTGGATGGAGACCAGGGTGTGAGAAGTTGAGATTCCCACCACACCCCACCCCCTGCCTTTTATGCTGAAGGAAAAATCCAGCCACTGTGAACCAACAACAAAATGTTATCAGCTGGGTCCCAGGTAACACCGGGCTACCACACCTCCAGTGTTCATAGCAGGAGGGATTGTTCACTGTCCACTGTTTCTGAAACACCTGAATGATTATGTCCTCCCAACAATACATTAAAAAGATACGTAACGGATTGATTTAAATACTAGTTAATCACTATTTTTTTTTACACATGTACTCTTTATGGGCAATTAGAAATGACCATGGTCACTAAGATAAATTTATGTAAAACTCGATCAGTAGGAACTTCAATTTATTTCTAAGTATTTTCTTACAATGGAAAATTATCTGTGTGTGTTTATCTACACATATATACATGTGCCACATCCTCTACAAGGTTAAAAAGTAAGGCACACCCGGATGACTCAGATTAAGCACACATTTAGAGCATAAGCCACATGAAGCCCAAGGACTCAGGTTAGGAGACATCACCCACTTCAGTGATCACCCCAATGTGTTTGGTATTCCCCATACAGGAAATGGTGGGGCTCCAGACAGTTCACCTACTGTTTGCCACGTGCTGGTCAAAGTTCCCATAATTTCATCACAACAAGTATCCTGACTCAGTCCAAGATTATACTGAATTACTTCTCTTTATAACAACGGTAGGAAGAAGAGGTGGCATGCTGTTGTGGGTGGAAAACCAGGATGTGGATATGTTTCTGATGTAGGAATTTCAGAGAACTTCAGTCTGTCTTCTGGGGATGTAGAGCTGATGCGGGCTGGTAGCAGGACACAGGATCCAGGTCTAATGACCTCCTCAGGTTCTAGGCCTATATCTGAGGCTAATGGGAGTAAAGGAAGATTTGGAGAGGGAAGTGATGTGGTGTGATTCATATTGGAATAGGCTGCCTCTGACTCAAGTGGAGGAGAGACTGGGGTGAGGATTGAGGCGAGGAATCGGAGGAATTACTGCCATGGTTTGGGAATGTTGGCAGTTGCACAGTGATGGAAGGAGAACTTGGCCCTTGGATCTTTTTTGACTAAACTGACAGCAGTTTATGATGGGGAGCAAGGGAGCCCAGGGGATTGCAGAAGGGTGTGGAAAGAAGAGAAGAGTGTCAGGGGCCACCCCCAAAGATGTGAAGTCATTTGTAAGAATGGACTTTCTGTTAACTAAACTGGGTGGATTTTCAGCTCTAGGATGAATTTTCAGAGGAACTACGAAAACCAGGTTTGGAAACATCACAGAGTCCAGACTCTGATTGGAAGGGTCCCGTAGGCAGCTGGACACACAAGTCTGAATGGAGGTCAGTGGTCCTGTCTGTCACAGACCACACCACAGTGGCCGGTAACACAGGATGAAGTTGTGGATCAGATTTCTGAGCTGCCTCTTTAGGTTACGGTGCTGAAGCTAGTAGGGGCCCTAGAAGGTGGAGAGTGGGCCGAGGGCTGGCTGTGTCGGGGCACCTGGCTGGTGGTGTGGACATCACTGGGAATGATGGGAAGTGCTGTGGTGGGGGGTGAGGAGTCAAAAAAGGTCCCCAAGGAGAATGGCCATAGGTGGATGCTGGGACTCCTCATTGAGGGAGTCAGGGTGGCCAAGAGGTCAACTCATGTCTCCTCACCCCTCATGACTCACCTGCCTTTTGTGGGAGCTCTTGCTGAGACCAAGGTTGTTCACTCCGGCTGCTGGGTCAGTGTGAGGGGAAACAGCATCGGCTAGGAGCACCTCCATGCCTCAGTGGGTGGGTGGCAGTTAAAGTCTGTGCTTCACCATTACAGGCGGGTCCTGACTGCTTCTGGGACAGTATGTCCACTGCGGAAATGGGAGAGAGCCAGGAGCCGTGAGTGCCCTACAGACTTTGGGTAACCGGGTGATAGCAAGAAGCAGGACTAGGTGCGGCACCTTCAGGTCAGGGCTGGAGGCTGCCCCAGGTCCAGGGGGCCGAGGTGTCCTGGGGCCAAGTAGGACGCGGGTCATTTTCACCATTGCTAGATTCCAGATGCACTGTACCAGGTTTGGAGGTCGTAGAAACACATGTGGTACGACTCAGGTGGCTAGAAAGCGTTGTGACAGTGGAGCCGCTGGAGACATGAGGGAGGTCAATGATGGGTGTGAGGGGAGGGCCCACTGGACTTGGCAGTGGGCCCTGTAATCATAGTGGCAAATAGAGAAATTCAAATCTAAGAAAACAATAAGCTGTTGCTCATGGCCTACGCTGTCCCATTGCAGGGCTGTGTGGTCTTTGAGGACGTGGCTGTACACTTCTCCCAGGAGTGGAACCTCCTTGATGAAGCTCAGAGGCTCCTGTATGGTCACGTGATGCTGGAGAACGTTACTCTTTTATCCTCCATGGGTATGGCCCTCACCTGACCCAGTCCTGGGCCGGACCAGTCCCCTTCCCCAGGGGGACACTCCGCCCACAGCAGGACCATGGTACTGCTTCATTTCCTGGCTCCTGGCATGTGCGGACGGTGCCGAGGCAGGACTGTGCACTGTGCCCACTCCCCAGCAGCCCCTCCATGCTCTCTGGTACCTGTACGGTAGGGCCCTGGGCTCAGGGATCTTGGAGTTTGTCTGAGAGACCCTTCTGCCCTGCCCTGGTCCATTGACTGTCAAATCAATGACCTCTATACTCAGCTCCTCCCCTTCCTCTGTCTCACTGTCCACATTTGTCACTAATTTCAGGCACCAACCTGCTCAGCACTCATGGGAGCACTGCGCTGTGCTTCTGCAACTGACAGGGAGCCTCAGGGGCTGGTGAATGGGAACTGAGAAAAGGTGTGAGGTGAGAGCTGAGGTGCAACCACACTTAGAGCCTATGGTGTACCCCTTCCTGTGTATTTACCCTTGTCAGACCCACATCTGCACACCAGGCCTTCTCCCCATGGAGACTCCCATTGCCTGTCTATCCACGGGTTATTTGTGGTGAACGGGCACAGCCCGCTGCTTCCACCAGCATTTCTCTGTTCACAGGTAGTAGGCATGGAGCCCGTGTGAAGGAGGCACTTTCAGAGCAAGGTGACCCTGGAAAGTCCCAAGTCAGGTCTCTAAAGCCAGAGCCTCCCATTGAGAAGACCCAGTCTTGTGAGATGTGGTGTCCACTTTTAAAAGACATTTTACACATGACCACAGTGGGACACACCTTGATCAAGAGGTAAACTTTCTCCAGTACCGAAAGAAGGAGAGTCGAAAGCAGCCCTGCAGTTGGGCTGATCACAGGCCTGCCTTTGTGACGAACTGCAGTGCTGAAATGGTAGAGAGGACTTTGAAATGCAGGGAGGGCAGGAAGCACTTTCCAGCTCACTCAGGCCGTCAACCCCAGGACCCTCACAGTCGAGGGAAGCCACACAGGGACACCAAGAGCAAGGAGACTTTTGAAAGTGGACCAAATGATTACAAGTGCAGTGAATGTGGGAAATCCTTTAGTGAAAAACATAAACTTACTGAGCACCAGAGCCTCCACCCTAGGGTAAGGCCTCACAAGTGTGACAAATGTGGGAAGACTTTCCTGGGAAGGTTCAGCTTGGTTCAGCACCAGAAAATCCACACTGAAGCAAGTCTTTATGAGCACCTTGAATCTGGATGATTGTTCACACAAAGGTCTGACCTCATTGAACCCCAGAAAATCCACACCAGGCCAATGCCTTACAAGTGTATCCAGTGTGGGAAATGTGTTGAGGACAGCTCCACACTCATTATTCACCAGAGAGTTCACACTGGAGAAAAGCCATATACGTGCAGAGAATGTGGAAAATTCTTTAGGTACAGCTTCACACTCAAAAGACATCAAAGAGCTCACACTGGAGAAAGGCCATGTGAGTAGCGCATGTGGGAAATTTTTTATGGACGCCACACTAATTACTCATCAGAGAGTTCACACTAGGAGAAGACGTTTCAAGTGCAGCAAGTGTGGGAAATTCTTTAGGTACAGCTTCACATTTGAGAGACATCAGAAAGCACACACTGGAAAAAGGCCTTATGAGTGCAGTGAGTGTGGGAAACTCAGCACAACTCCAATTACACTAGACATCGGAGAAATCAGTGGAGAAAAGCCTTATCAGTTTGGCACTTGTGGTAGAGTCTTTAGCCAAAACTCCCACCTTATTTGGCATCAAAATATTCACACCAGAGAAAAATCTTAAAAATGTAGTCAGTGTGGGAATTTTTTTCAGGACAGTTGCACACTGATTATTCATCAGAGAGTTCACACTGGAGAAAGGCCTTACAAGTACAGTGAATATGGGAAAGTCTTTAGCTACAACTCCAGCCTCACTAAACATCGGAGAATTCATACTGGGGAATGGCCTTATAAGTATATCAGCTGCAGGAGAGACTTTATCCAAAACTCCCACCTCATTCGTCACCAAGAAGTTCACACCAAAGGGTATTGCAGATGGAGAAAGACCACAGAGGGTAGTCAGCACTGATTCAGCCCTGGGAAGTACTGCTATGCAATTTGTTTTTCAGTGGTGGTGACATAGAACAAAATTACCAACTGAACCATATTTTAGTGTACAGTTTAATATTAATCCATTTACATCTTTTGCAACAAATATGCAGGAGTCTTCATGTTATAAAACTGAAACTACCCATTTCACAACTTCTCCTTCCTCCCTCTTCTCCCCTGACAACCAGCACTCTACTTTGTCTTTCTCAGTTGGACCACTGTAGCTACCTTATATAAGAAAAATCATGAAGTTTTTCTCCACTTGTGACCAGCTTATTTCATCTGGCACACTGTCCTCAAGGTTCATGCATGCAACATGTGTCAGAATTTTTTCTTTTTTAGTGTATAATATTCCATTTTATGTCTGTTATTCTGTACAAATTTATCCATCAATGGATGCTTGGATTGCTTCTGCCTTTGGGTTACTGTGAATTACCCTTTTTATTTTTTGAGCAAGATAAGGAAGAAGCAATTCATTTTCTTTTGTTTTTAATTGGGCAACTCGGCCATTCTCCCCAGCCCTGGGCCGTCAACCTGGTCCTTGGATTGTATGTGAGTCTGCTCCAGTCAGAGGTCATTGGCCAAACCAGTACTCTGCACAAATACACATCAACCAGCGAGTCAGAGAGGCGGCAGCAGTGGTGACCTGGATGGAACTGAGATGACAGCCAGGGCCCTTAGGAGAGGTCAGCGGAGACTGTGTGAACCCAGGAGCTGCAGAGCTGGGATGTTCCACACATCAGTACCCAGTGGGGTCACCAACAGAAAGGGCACTCTGGACGGCACCCCACCCCTGTGCTTCAGGAGCCACACTCCAGGAACCAAGTCTGAGGTCTGGAACCCCAGAGGGGAGGGTTAGCTCCAGGGCTACCCACCGGAATAGGCCCTCTCAGAAGTGTATGAAAGCTTCTGCACCCCGACCCTGCCTCCTACCATCACCTACCTGCTGATCTGCAAGTAGACATGCTACAGAAGACTGCAGGAATGAAACATAAAATAGAAGTAAAGCCAGTGCCACCTGCTGGAAAAGCCAAAAGCAAGCTGTTCAGTTCGAAATTGCTGACCCTGACCTGAAAATGAATGGTAGACTACAGGAATACCTGAGGGCTCAAGGTATTATGGCATCACAAGGTGACAAGGACCTCTCCAGAAACCAGATTCAAACATATGGAGATTACATATATATACGTGTGTGTATATGTGTATACATGTATATGTATGTACATATATATGCATTTTTAAGGATAAAGAATTGAAAACAATCATGTATGAAAAAGTTACATTTTGGAGACAAACCAGTGGTGCGCTCGAGCTCCTGATAGAGCTCACACTCATTTTGATACTTTTCAGGCTTCACTCTTCCTCCCGCAATATTCAGTTTGATCTTCACCTTTTTCACCAGTCACAGATATTCCTGTAAACAGTTTGTACCTTTCCTTGAATGACAACCTTCCCCTGACTGTCTTGCTGTCCACCTGTGTCACTCATTTCAGGCGCCAACCTGCTCAGCTCGTGGGAGCACTGGCCTGTGCCTGCACTGTCCTGATTGTAGAATGTGGGGTGTTGGGATGGGCCGCATGGTTCATGCTGGCCCCTCCCGCTCCCTGGTGTTCCCCTTGGACTGGCCTCTTCCCCTCGAGCACCAGGAAGCCCTGATGGGCTGGCACACTACTGTGACAATGAGGGTTGTGGGCTGGTGCTTGGGACCGAGAAAAGGTGTGAGGTGAAAGCTGAGGGGAACTCAGCAGAACTTGTGCTGTGCCCACCACTATCAAACCCAGAGTGGTGGCCACACCTCACTACTCCTTCCCCATTGTCATGTCTACCCTGCTCCTGCCTGGCTCCCCCATAGACATAGCTGTGGCCCCCGGCTCTCATCCATTCCCTTCCTCTGCTCACTGTGCAGGACTGCCGGCATCGGACCTTTGCTGAAGGTGCCATGAGGTCCGCGCAATTCTTACATCGTCCTTGAACAAACACCAGCTTCACTTTTATGAGACATTTGCGATCTGGACACAAACTTAAAATCATCACTCAGTTGTGACTTGCAGTCATGGCCCTGTTGACAGTCACAAAGGAGTGAGCTGGAAAGCCTGCCTCTCCTGCACTGCATGTCTTCCCCTGTCCCTGTCATCCAGGCTCTGCTACCACATGCACCTGCCGGGCTCAGCCCTGCACAGCAGCCTCCCTTGCTCTGGTCTAGTTCTCGCTGCCTTTCATCAGTCCCATCCCATGCACTCGCCCAGGCGTGTCTGACTTAGTCGTAGGGTGGCCTGCTCCCATTGAGGTCAGTGTGATCCTCATCAGCATCTCTGTGTACAGGCAGTGAGCATGGAGCCCAGAACACACGACCCCTTTTGAGCAAGGTGTTCCTGTGGGAATGGCAGAGGGCAAGACTCCAACACCAGGTCCGTCAATGCAGGAGGTCCAGCCGTTGGGTCTGCATGGCCCACTCCTGAAGGACGACCTTGCGGAGCTTGAAGAAACACACCGTGACCCAGAACTGTGTGCCTGTGGGGAAAGCCTGCACCAGCAGCAGAGACAGAGAACGACCAAGAAGGATACAGGGGCCTCTCCGTTTGTCAAAGACCATGGGGTTCATGTGGCAGAAAGCACTTTGGCATGTAGGCAGGACCAGAAGGACCTGACATCTAGTTCAGTCCTGCTCTATCCCCTGGCCACTCCCAGTGGTGGGAGGCCACACAGCGACATGAAGTGGAGGGACGCCTTCCTAAATGGACGAAATGATCACCAGTGTACACTGTGGGAAAACCTTCAGGCACCCTCATGTGTTGTGGTGAAGAAAGTCCCCACTGAAAAAGTATCTTATGAGTGCAGAGAAAACAGGCCACTATTTATAGATAACGCTAACCTCAGAAAACCTTGCAGAAATCACCCTGGAAGAAAGGTTTTTACCTTTTGCCAGTGTGGAAAATTATTTAAGTACAGCTCCACACTCAGCATCCATCACAGAGTTGATACTATGCAAAGGACTTACGAGTACAGTGAATGCAGGAAGGCTTTTTTATACAAGTGCAGTCTCATTAAATGAGCAAATTCACACTGGAGAAGGGCCTTCTGAGTGTGAAGAATGTGGAAAATTCTTTAGGGACATCTCCATCCTCATTACTCAGCAGAGAATTCACAGAGGGGAGCAGCCTCCTGCATGCAGCGTATTGTGAGAAGGCCTTCGTCAGAAAGCCCCAGCTCCTTCAGCGTCAGGAAATACAGGCCCGGAACGGTCGTGTGAGTGCAGCAAATGTAGTGAAACCTTCAACGGCAAAGTTATACTCGTTGAGCATCAGAAAATCCACACGGAATAAGAACAATGAACGTGGAAAGGGCTTCATCAAAAAATCCCACCTCACTCGGCAGCAGAAAGTTCACACCGACTGATGTTTAGCAGCACTGTGAATGTGGGGCATTCTTCACACAGGCGCTCTTAACCGACACTTGAGACACTAGGCAAGACCTTGCAGTGTTGCAAATGTGGAAAGGCCTCCTTTACAAAGTCTCGCCTTGCTCAGCATCACAAAATTCACACTGGTAGCAAATGTGGCAAGGCCTTTGGGTGCCCACGGCCCACGTGGAAAATGCCCATGACTGGTTGCACTCAAAGATTCTTTTAAATCGCCGTTCAGAAAGTCATGCCCTCAGACTCCCCACGTTTCCTTTACCCACCTGCTCATCTTCATCCCTCACTTCTGACATCAGTGCCCTGTCGATCTTCCCTGGGATCCTAACCTTGTTCACAAAGCCGAGCGCTGTTTTTGTCACTAACTTTGAAAAAACGACAAAATCGTGGTTTCCAGCCTTTCGCACTTTTTCTGGAAATCTAAACTCCTCATGCTCATGGAAACCAACCCTGATCTTTCAGATGCCCCTTCCAGACAGGCTGATGTGACCAGTCACAGTTCAGGCAGAGAACGCCAGGCGTCAAGCGGTTCTTTGCAGAGGTGCGTTCAATTCTAAAACCGAGCTGGAAAAGCTTCCGGGTGTGGAGTGAGAACTACTGTGCGTTAAACAGTGTCGCTGCTTGAGTGGACACACCACTGGCTACGCAGCGCCTGGACGCTCCGCCCGGGGCCTGGGGTGGGGTCTCCACCTCACAGGAGAGCTGTGCAATCGATTCTACACATACTGAACTTAAAGAGCAACGGGGCGATATAGATTAGATACGGTGAATGCACTTTGCTGACACCAAGGCGTCGCACCCTCGTGGCTCTGGGAACAGTAGGAGAAACACGCCTGCGCTCTCTTACGGATCGGCGCAGACTGCCCTCCCCGGAAATCTGGATGCGTCCTTCTTAGGAAGCATAAGAAGCCGCTGGATCATCCTGGGCGGGACTCCGCTTCCCAGAGCTCAGGGCGGAGAAGCAGGTCCGGGAAGCGGCATGGCGAGAACTACATTACCCAGGAGACACCGCGCCTAGCGACTGGGCCGCGCATGCGCCAAAGAAGCTTCGGTAAACACTTCCGTGCCAGAGGGCGCCTTCCCGGCGGACTTCCGGTCTCGTGGGAGCTGGTTTAGACGGTTCTGGTCACTGACAGGAAATCTTGGCGCCTTGGGCCAGCGCGAGGACCCGGCGAGGCTGAGGCCCTCGCTGACCGGGTCGCGACCGCCTGGGGACGCCGGTGAGGCTGTTCAGGTGAAGGTCCTGTCCCGCGTTACAACCTCGTGTTTTTGTTCGGAGTCTCCTTCATGTAAGCTGCGTGTTGCCTTCCCGCTGCCAGTTTGCTCCCTGAATTTTGAAATTCGACGTTGCCTGAGGAAAACTGCCGGAAACGCGCGCGCTGGTGACCGCCAGACGGGGTTCCGGAGATGGGGCGTCAGTAGACACCCACCGCCGGGGCAGCCCTTCGAAACCGCCGTCCCTGTCCCCGAAGTTAAGCTCTTGTCTCCTGTTTCAGGTAAGCGTTTTCTTCCTTTTCTCGATTATTTTGCCGGCTATTTGGGAAATACTCGAGGAACGTAATTTCGTCGTGTTACATTGTCGGTGAATGCCATCCTAAGGGTTCTGTTGTGTTTTACTTCGTTTGGAGGATATGTTGTCATGTCATCCGTGGTTTTCATGTTTGTCTACTTCACTTTATTTTGTATTATATTCTGTGATATGCCTATCTGAATATATATATATATATATATATATATATATATAATAGAGAAGTCGAAGAGCTTTATTTTTATGTTCTCGGCACTTGTAAACATTGCTGCTGTAGCTGTGCGTTCTGAAATATAAAAAAGCACAGTTATCTAGAGGTAGACATTTTTTCCCACAAGTAGCCAGAGGTTTGAATTGATCATGCCAAACGATTTTCCAAAAATTTATCAGGCTACACTCAGTTTACAGTATTTATTTACTAATTTCAACAGTTTCGCTAATACCTGGCAATATCTGCCTTACTGAATTTTGCCAATATGGTGAGTTTTTTTGAATTTGCATTATCTTGATTACCATAAAGATTACATTTCCTATTGAGTTGGTATCTTTCTTTAAAGAATTGTTAAATTGATTGATAGTTTGTTTATTTGTATACTAATTTTAGCAATTTTAGAGGGTTCAGTTTTCTTTTCCCTGTGCTCTGGGTCTTTGCCCTTTACATGGCCTGCACCTTAGCCTCTGAGCCACAGGGACACACCTTAATTTTTTTTTCCAGTTGTGTGATTTACAAGTTATGGTAACAAGAACCATTTATTTTAATGTACAGTTCACTCTTGAACAAGACAGATTTCTACAGGGGATCCTCTTAGACTTCATAGAGAGGATTTGATAAAGATTGAACAGACTATGAATGTGGGTTTGTTAAATTCAGGCCTGGGGAGCCTGGGCATACACGTGGAATATCTATAAATTATCTGGAGAGCCCCGGATGGGTACCCCTAACCCCCACCTTGTTCAAGGGTCAACTAATTGAATCTACTATGTCTTTCTTGTGCCGCCTTTGGTTTGTGATGATCTTTGGTTTGAGAAATCTGTGCTGTGTATGTTACAGGTGTTTTTCTCCTGTTAGCTGGTAAAGGATATAATTTAGGTTTTCCTAGTTAAGCCTACCCAACTGAAATTACTTTTTTTTTCTGAGTCTGTGTAGGTTTTTATCTTTGATATATTTTTCATTGAGGTAACGTTGATGTAGAACACTACCTAAGTTTTAGGAATGCACAGATTCAGTCTTCGTCAGATATGTGATGACACAGCATGCCTCCACCACATTTCTCTTCGTATTTTCCATAATTGTCCATTGGACCCCATTACCCTTTTTTCCTATAATCCATTTCCTTCTCCTTGGTAACCTCAGTTGTTCTTTTTATTGTAGTAGTTATTCTACACGTTAAAATAATTTCCTATGTATAGGTTCCCCATTCCATAGATATATGTCCACACACCCTGCCCTCCACCATGTCACCAATTGTTCGTCACCTTTGTCCAGTGGGCTCCGACACCATGTGCCCCTGCCCGCCCCCTTCCCTGTTGGTCACCTCAGTTCTGTTGCAAGTGTCCAAGGGTTGGTTTTGTTTCATCTGTTCCTTTGTTTTGTCTATTCAATTTCACCTGAGTGAGGTCATCTGGTATCTGTCTTTTTTAGACATGTCACTTAGCATCATCCCCTCTAGATCCATCCATGTTGATTCAAATGACAGGATTTCATCTCTTCTAAGGCTCATGCCATTTTTTAAAGGAAAGGTGCAGGCAGGAGTGAAGTTGAGTAGGCAGAAAAGCAGGAAGAGAGAGAAGCAACCAGTGTGAACAACTACATAAAAAATAGAATAAAGATGCTTCCTCCTCTCTTGCTGTCTACCTGCCTACTCACCTTCATTCCTGCCTGCACATTAAAAAAATGTGTATCTCTAATGCTCTAAGTTCTTTTAAATACCAGTATTCTTGATATTCTTTACTTAAAAGTATTGAACTGCAAGGGTGACAACTTGGAGAGGAAAATGTGCTCTTGATTTTTAACTCTTGACAAGGCAAATGGCTTTTCCCCTGCGGGGGCTGTGCCAATGGATTGACCTTGGCAAACCGGAACTGACCTGAACGATGCTCTGAGCTGTATGGTTTTGCTTGTGCTGCTGTCCGTGTGTAACACATAGCACCACACGACTAATTCTAACTCCTAGTAGCATTTCTTTTGCCAAATAGTTTTTACGTTACATTGATTCAGAATTCTCATTTATTTAAGGACACAAATTTTAAATTGCTGTGGGGCACACCCTGGTGGCCTAGCAGTCTAGTACACTCTGGGGCAACCCCGCATACATCCAAAGGTCCCGTGTTCAAGACCCAGGGACGGGAAACAGCCAGTGTAAACTAAATAAAAATAAGTCCTTAAAAAACTTACTTTGGACATTCAAATATAAGCACTTCTGAGGACACACATTTTCATTCTTCTTAGAGGGATACCTGGAAAAAATATACATACCTTGTCACATGGCAAGGACAGGCCTGAGCCTGAGAGAGCATCTTCTAAGATGGGTTTGCGTTTGCACCCTCCCAGGAGCTCACAAGAGGTCTGATTCATGACTTCCCCAAGATGGCATTCTCAGTCTTTATCCCTGGCCATTCATGAGTGTGTGGGCTTGTATTTTTCCCTAAGAGAGGAAGGAAGTTAGAGGAGGAAGAAGTATTTTTTTATTTTTTAAGCGGCAAGAAGCAGGCAGGAATGAGGGCAAGCAGGCAGGCAAGAGGATAGAAGTAGTATTTAGTTGTTCATTTTGGTTGTTTTCCCCAGACCTGGGATATAGACCTGGGACATGAACCAGGGCCCTGGGACTTTACACTTTCCAGAACCCAGACACAGTTCAGCACCACAGCTGCCAGGGCACACCTGAGTGTGAACTTTCATTTCACTGTGGTTGGTTGGTTTTTTTTAAGGAAATGTGCAGGAAGGGAGAGGGGAAAAAAAGCAATTTATTTTGTTGTTCATACTGTTTGTTCCTTCCTCCCAGGCCTGGGACTTGAACTCAGGGGGTACATGGCCTCTGCTCCTTTGGAGGCAGTTGACCTAACCGCTACCCCACCAAGGTGTGCCTTACTATGGTTCTGATTTGGATTTCTGTGCTCAGTGACGTTGAACATATTTCACATGCTTATTGATGATTCTCATCCTTACTAGTGAAATATGTATTCAATATTTTGCCTGTTTTGTTCAATTGGGTTTCTTTTCATAGTTGTATACTTAAAAATTCTATGTGCTAGTTATTTATCAGAAATACTTCCAAATTTTTTAAGGAAAGGTGCAGGCAGGAATGGAGGTGAGCAGACATAGGCAGGAAGGAAGAGAGGGGAGAAAGAAGCAATTTATTTAGTTGTTGATCTTGAGTGTTTCCCCAGCCCCAGATCATGATCCTTGGGAAGTGTGTGGACTGCAGAAAGGAGGCCAAAGACTTAAGCGCTAAGCCACCAGGGTGCACCCGGCTTTCGGTTAGTAATAGCTGCCTTGTAGCAGGTAAAGGAAGTTGGTTCCAACATCAGTTATCTGAAACCAGTTACTTTGAGTTACCATCACTCTCCACATCTTGAAGGGCTCAGTCCTCCACATGAATGTCCTCATTTCAAAGATGACCTGCACATCTCAGGGGCCACCTGCACTTCGAACCAAGTGGTTAAAGTTTCGGAGTTCCCAGGAACCCCTCAGGTGCAGTACTTTGTGAGAGTGACTCACAGCACTCACCACAGGTACCCCATCCGCTGCTCCAGGACTGCTTACCACTCAGGAGCAACCACATGGGAAAGGTGTCAAGGGCGAGGTCTGCCAGGTCCTGGATGCGTCCCCTCTTCAGGCCGCCAGGGCACTTCACGCTCCTGCACACCCATGTGCTCACCCACCAGGAAGCTCTACCAGGCTGGAACCCAGTCTCTGGCCCCTCTCCCCTCCCCACAGGGCTGTCAGCTCAGTTTCAGGCCTACAGAGTGAGAGAGCTTCTCTCAACCAGCTTAAGCGGGAAATCTCAGGTAGAGAATATAGAATAGTTGGGTCTCAGTAGTGGGAGGGAAATTCATGTTAAAATCAAAGCTGCAATAATTCCATCTGAAAATGTTTAGAATCGAGACCCCAAAAGATCATCTTGTTTCCAAGGAACATAATAGAAAAAAAAAAATCTATAGAAATGCAACTATTTTCGGTTCCCAAAAAGGCAAAATTCACTGTTCAATCAAAATTATACTGTTAACAATATCAGACAAGGCAGATTTCAGAGCAAATAATAATAATAATAATGAAAGACATTTGCTCCTAACAGTAGGCAATTTATTCACTAAGGACTTCAAAATGCACAAAGCAAAAACTGCAGAGCTACAGATATATGCAAATCTATTTTTATATTCAGAGACGTCAACAATCCTCTTCAATAAGCCTCCCCCGCAAAAAATCAGTAAGGACTCAGAAAATTCAGACATTACCAACCAACTTAACATAGCTGATATTTAGACCCCCCCCAACAAATAAGAGTAAAATACAGTCACTTTAAATTAACATGAAACACAGTGTAGTTCATAGTCTGGGTCATTAACCAGTCTCAACAGACATAAATATTTCAAGTCATAAAGTATATACTTTGATTGCGATGGAATTAAATTCAAAATCAATTCTAAGAAAGATCCCAAATATTTGAAATAACATACTTCTAAAAAGGGACATGTCAAAGCAAAATTCCCTGTGACTCAGGCAGCTAAGGTGCAGGCTATGAAAGCCATGGACAGAGGAAAAAAAAGATCAATAAAGTTGATAAGACACTGATCAAGAAAACAAGAAACAGGCATTACCAGCATCAGGAGTAAATGCACGGTGACAGATGCTACAGGTTGTTAAATAATTAGAGAGTAATTTGAAAAGCTGACTATCTAAATGAACAGACTCTTTGAAAGACACAGATCACCAGCGCTCACTCTAGGGGCGCAAAAAAAAAAAAAATCTACAGACCTACATTCATTCTAGAAGTTAAATTTGTAGTTGGAAATGCTTCTGTAAAATAAACTCCAGGCCCAGACACTTCACTGGTGAGTTCTACAAGATCAGGAAAATTCCATTCCTTCACAAACTCTTCTAGAAAGTTAAATGAACGAATCTTAGTCAACTTATTGTGTAAAACCAGCATTAAGTTGATACCGATCTAGTCCAGAAACTGAAGATAATCTTTCATGAGCATAAACACAGAAATCTTTCAAAAGAAAAAAATATAATAAAATTCAACATAAAAGGGATAATAAAAAATACATTATGAGGAAACAGGGTTTATGTTATAAATGCAGGGTTGGTTGAACTTTTGAAAACGAGTCAATGTAATTCATTATTAAAAGACTGAAAATAAAGAAGAGGGACGATTGTGCCACCAGTGTCCACGAAACCTGCACGCCCACCTCCTTGCATTGTCGTCTGGAGGAGTCACTCTCACCCATGCCAGGACTAATCTGTGTAACCCAGAGGATGTCAGAAACTGGCACATGATTCCAGGTGAAGGCTGCAGCTGAGACTGCCTTCATTCTTGTGTGGGCCACACCTGTCACTGACTTGGAACTATTTCTCTAAAACAGCCAACATATGAATGAGAAAGAATGAAGCATTAATACACAGAATATTAATGAATCAAACTATGGTTATTAAAGAAGTCCGATACATATTAAACTATTCCACATACATGTGATTCTAGAACATGTAAACAAGAAGCAGCACGATGGTGTTTACCTGTTGACAGAAGACGGATGATATAAGGAATCAGGAAACTTGGTTTTACAGGTGCAAACATGTACTGAAATGTATCAAACCACATACTATAAATATAAATATGTGCAGTTTATTGCAAAATGTTTCAGTCAAATTGCTCTGATATTGACCATCGCCATAAAAGAAATGCAAATTTGGAAGTCCTGAGAATTTCTGTAAATTCTCGAAACAAAGTTATACTGATGGAAATATTTGTGGTACACCTTAGCCTGCTGCAGTCTCCAACCCATCTTAATGTCTCTCTGTGCCAACTACACTTCCTACCTGGTCCTTCTCGAGGACAGTGACATCTGTTTACTAAATAGTGGATTTCAGGGAGGTCGGCAGGTCTTGGGAGTCAAATTCTCTTCGGAAGCGTTGGGAAATATGAAAGTCATCATCTGGTCACAAGGGACCCAATTCGTGGTACTCCCACATATCAGAGGCTGTCACAGAAGCTCACTGCTCAGGGTACCCTCGGTTACACAAGTCATCTTGGCATACAGACCATAAGAGCAGGCCCACAAAGATCCATTTCTTTCCTAGAAGGCTCTGAATAGTCACCCAAGTTAGGCCGAAGCTAGTACAAGCTGTGCACTGCCATTTGGTGAACATCGAGGTGACACCACAGCTAGACTTCTCACAAGAGCTGTTCATCCCTGTGCAGCCCGACTGTGCTCTTCACGCAGCCCAGCCCACAAAGCAAAAAGAAGCCCCGGCATGAAAATTTGTCTAAAAAGTACGGCATTTGCTGCAACACCAGAATATAAAGCAGGCAGTTGACAAGTTAGGCGATTTTAATACACAGAACATTAATGAATCACAAACTATGGTTATTAAAGAAGTCCACTACATACATTAAACTATTCCACATACATATGATTCTAGAACATGTAAACAAACAGAAAGCAAGATGGTGTTTACCTGGTGACAGAAAAGGGAAGATAGAAGGAATCAGGAAACTTGATTTCACAAGTGCAAACATGTGCTGAAATGTATCAAACCACATACTCTTAAGTCCACCACCCTCTCTGCAGGCAGCCCGCAGAACAAAGCTTGCCTCCGCTGGTCAAAACTGGGACCAAACTGGGCCATGTCTCTGCTTAAACCAGTGCAGGCAGAGCGGGGGCAGGAAAGAGTGAAGCCCTTCAACGGGCAACAGGCTCAGAACAGTGATCCCTGTGGGGAAAGGAGAGGAATAGGTCTGTCAAAGCATACTGGGGCAACTCACGTACAATGTGGGGCCCTGTCATTGTGTAGGCAGATGGCTTCTTACAGACACTGGCACTGGTATTTTGACAAGAGTCCCAGGCAGATTACTAAGTGCAACAGAGCTCTGGAAAGCTTCCCACATAGCTGGCATGCAGGAAAAACTCCCCCAGGGCAGTGGTTCAGATGCATGAGGTTCAACTTCTGGCTGACGGATACTCAGCTGTCTCTGGTGCCAGTCCTGCTGAATAAGGAGATGCCATATTCCCTGCTGCTTACAGCCTTTCTTCTGTGTGAACTTTCCAGTGTCGGATGAGGGAAGCCCTTTGCCTAAAGGCCTTCTCGCACTCACTGCACTTATATGGCCTTTCTCCAGTGTGAATCCTATGGTGCTGAATAAGCACATGCTTGTGGCTGAAGGCTTTTCCACACTCACTGCACACATAGGGCTTCTCACCATTGTGAACTCTCTGGTGTGCGATAAGGTCCGAGCTCTGGCTAAAGAACTTTCCACATGCAATGCACTCATAAGGCCTGGCCCCAGTGTGGATGCTCCAGTGTTTAATGAGTCTGTATTTGTGACCGAAGTATTTCCCACATTCGCTGCACTCGTAAGGTCTCTCTCCTGTGTGGATACTCTCATGCTGAACAAGTGTGGATTTGTGGCTGTAGGCTTTCCCACACTCGCTGCACTTGTAGGGCCTTGCTCCCGTGTGGACTCTCTGGTGTACAATAAGGTTGGAGCTGTGATTAAAAACTTTCCCACATATGCCACATTCGTAAGGCATTTCTCCAGTGTGGATTCTCTGGTGCTGAGCAAGTATGGGTTTGCGGCTGAAGGCTTTCCCACACTCGTTGCACTCATAAGGCCTTTCTCCAGTGTGAACTCTCTGGTGCTGGACAAGGGAGTCTTTGCGGCTGAAGGTTTTTCCACATTCACTGCACTCATAATGCCTCTGTCCACTGTGAAAGGCCTCCGCACACCTGGCGTTATTGGGTGGCTTCCACTCACTGTGAAGGTCATGGTGCTGGGAAATGCCTGAGTTAGTTGGGATGGTCTTACAACCCTCCCCTGTCATAAAAGGCATCTCTGATGGTTGGGCAGGACAGCTCTTCACAAGAAAGGTCTTGCCCTCATCCCCTCTAAAGGCTTTTTCTCCACTGTGCTGCTTCTGGTGATCCAAGTTTACACTGGAGCAGAGCGGTTTCCCACATGGGACACACACGTGTGGCTTCTGCCCAGGGTGTGTTTCATGGAGCTCGGTCAAGTGCAAAGCATCTTTTAAGACCGGGCCACATGTCTCACAGGGGCAGGCCTTCTGGATAGAAGGGTCTGTCATGGGAGACCTTATCTGAAACACTCCTGCAGGATCCCTCTGCTCAAAAGGTATTGCCTCATCCTCCATTCGATGCAGAGAACCTGAAAGCAAAGAAATGTTGGTGAGGTACAAACTGGCAGTGGTGGGTGGCTGCATTTTCATCATATATGTGGGTATCAGAGAACTAAACTCAAGGTCATAGGAGAGCAGTCAAAGTAAAAACCAAGCTCCAGCTGAATAATGGCTGTTCCACTATAATTGGTGTCTAGAGGCCATAGACTGGAGACCTCAACTGCAAGGGGACAGAAATGTGGAGCTAGGGTCAATGAGGTCATCTACAGACAGATTTCAGAAAGGTGGTGGCCGCGGGGGGCAGGTGAGAGGTGTGGGAGGGTGCCACTGAATAGTGACACATTAAATATAGGCACATGTTGGACAGCACAGCTGAGGGAGCAGTGGAGAGGAACAGGTGAGAAGTGGAGGCAGAAGCGAAAAACAGCTATAAGCTAGTGGTCATAGGTCAGAGCATGAGACAGTTGAGTAAATGGGAAATTAAAAAGAGCAATGAAATGTGGCCAGTGGTCTTGGTACTAATACTGTGGGCTTAGAGAGGTAATGGGCTGATTTAAACCCAGTCCTGACATCACACCTTTCCCCAGTAACCACTCACCAGGGCCACATGCACCGTGAGTCTCTCTGGTTATGGCTGGAGTCACATCTGTCCAGTCAAATACCCAGGGCTCACTGCCCTGCTCCAGTGGGGTAACTCCATGGAACACGGAAGATGAACAGCCTAAGGGAAAGACAGGACAGGTGAACCACCAGCATGGGTTGAGATGACCTGCTCCTCAGAGAAGGACTAAATACTATTAAAATAACCTAGAAAAGAGGTCTTGCAAGAATTGTCCAGTGGGCCCAGCAAGTAGTGACCATACTGGAACCTGCAATTCCTGGCACAGGCAGGCCGCAGAAAATGTCAACTAGTGGAAAGGGGCAGAGCAGGGGCACAGAGTGCCAAGGATCTGGACAAAGGTGCCCAGTCAGTGAGAGGACAAATTGGATATGATCTACTGGGTAAAATGCTTGGCTTCTGGATCCACCCATGCCAGCCATCAGGGAACAGGTGCTGGGTCTGCTCAAGAGTCAGAGGTGGCAGGACACACAGTCCATGCCTGGCATCCCCAGCGCCTACTCCAGGGGACTCGGAAGGGAGGGAGGGCAAGCCCATAGCTCGAAAACAGGAAGGGTCCAGCTGTCCTGGGAAATAGCTCAGGAGGGGCAGAGTGGGCCAGGTACTGGGGCAAGTTTGCTAGCCTTACCCAGAGAGGCCATAAGTGCAAAGTTCTCCAGCATCACATGGCGGTACAGGCATCGCTGAGCCTCATCAAGGAGCCTCCACTCCTCCTGAGAGAAGTACACGAACACGTCCTCAAAGGTCAAACAGCCCTGCCACAACAGGGGGAGCCATTTCATGAGCAGTCTCTCCCCAGGATCCCTGTGCACTCACCCCCCACTCCAAGACCTCCTTCCTGCACCCCTTCCTACCTAACTCAAGGCAGAGGAAAGTCTGGGACCTGGTGCCTCTCCTCATGGCCCCTTTGATCACTGTGCCCACCCACAGCAGCAGCAGGCAGGTGGATAGAAAGAACTCTCTGGGACTGACATGTTGGGCCATACTCCTCCCACCCCCAGTTCCTGCCAGCCAGCTCTCGCTGGGGTTGTAGGTCATGCTTACCAGTCAACCAAAGCTGGGCTCACCTTTCTCTCTAGACCCCCCAGTACTGGGGTCCATCAATTCACACTGCTTTCTATATGAACATCACTCTTCTGGACCACTGTGACACAATTCTATCCCCACTCTATAATTGTTAGCTTTCATATCAACTTTATAGCTCACTAATTACACTGTCACTGTGATGTGATCATTCTCCCTGTTAAACTCCAGCCTAAACATCATCTTCTACCTTCAGATATAGGTAGGTAGAGGATAGGTGACTCTATTCTGAGATCCTCCACAAAAATCCAGTCCTTTATGTCCAGAAGGTCACTTGATAGCTCGTGGAACTTCTAATCATCCAGTTGATGAGGCCTAAATCCTTGGAGGCCTAAATCTCTCTCTCCCTCTGTCTCTTTCTCTCTGTCTCTCCCTCCCTCCCTCCGTCCCTCTCTCTCCCTCTTTCTCTCTCCTCTCTCTGTCTGTCTGTCTGTCTCTCTCCCTCTCTCTCTCTGGTACGGGCATGGAATGAAGGCAAGCAGACAGGAGAGGAGGCAGAGCACTTTTATTTATTTTTTATTTAGTTGTGCATCTTGGTTGCTCTGGGGTTATCTTTTTCACTCTCACATCAGAAAAATATTGGATCCAGTCACTTCTCGCACCTAAAACAGTTGTTGCTCTGACCCATCCATTATCACCACTGAGTTGGAATATTCAAACAGCCACCTCCCTGGTCTCCTTGTCTCCATCAGAACTTCCCCCAGCCCTCAGCACACAGTGTGTTCTCCAACTGGCATCCACAGGGAGCCTGTAACACTTATTTGAGATCACCTCATTCCTCTGCTCCGTACCATCCAATGGCTACCTCACCGTCTCAACAGACCCAGATCATCAGTCAGCCGTTTTAGGCTGACTGCTGCCTACCTGCTCCTGATTCTTCCCACATGGAAAAATATGGAGACCTGTAGTTTCTTGAAATGGCCTATCCCGGTCTCAGGTATCAGCAGATGCTAACTTCTGTGCCTGTAACAACTTTCCACACCTTATTCTATTAGTTACCAGAAATGGGGCCCTTCCCTAAAACCCTGGACATGAATGCAGATTCTGGCCTTGGAGCTGTCTTCAGAGTCTTCAGCCTAAGAGCTGGGAGAGTAATAGGAAGCTTTTTGGGCACCAGAATCTTGGAATCCATTTGGGCGTGCGTGTGATCAGTGAGAACGCAGGCATCCTCCCCTCACCTGTGCAGGGTCCATAACCACTTCTGAGCCCAGAGGAACCTGTGGAGAAAAGGAGATAGTGAGTGACGTGCAACCATGAAGGGGCCGCAAGGGCGCGTGCCTCTCCTCGACCCAAGGCGGCCACAGCGACATGGGCGCTCCACGTCGTGCCTGGAGTGACTCCCTCACACACTGATCCAGTCACCAAAGGGCCCTCGTCTCCCGGACATAGGACACAGCCTTTGCCCACGCTGGCGGGTAACGCCCTCCACACCCCGTGGTGCCGGCTGTCAAAAGGGGCCAATCACGAGCGCCCTGCTATCGGGACACGAGGGCCTGCCACGCAGCGACCCGGGCGGCTCTCATTCGAGGCTGTGGGGTTTGGAGCTTGAGGTCGGGGTGTGGGGGGCGCAGGGACCCAGCACCCACCTGCGCCGGGTCCATCAGTCGCCCACCGCCATTGGAACCAGTGGGCCGGGGCAGGGAGCGGGCGACGAGCCCCGCGTGGCGCCCCTGCCGAGACTCAGCCGGCCTTTGAGAGGCGACTACGCCTTCTCTCGCAGCCCCCTTTTGCTACGTCGGCTCAGATTGCGTCCCGGAGACACTAATCAGGGGATTACAGCAAAAATGTCCGCCCAGAAGGGAAAAGGAAGTTCCGCCCCGACGTCTTACGCACGGAAACGCTCCTTTCCCGGGCCCTT
The DNA here is from genome assembly GCA_004363575.1 of Solenodon paradoxus. Lineage (NCBI taxonomy): Eukaryota > Metazoa > Chordata > Mammalia > Eulipotyphla > Solenodontidae > Solenodon > Solenodon paradoxus. Next base: position 71,528 of record RJWH01003926.1, read on the forward strand.
ATTGGCCCAGCGCCGCCGAGGCTCCTGGGTAATGTAGTTCCCGCCGCGGCAGCGCTGCCGGGACCGTCCGACACCACCTGCTGGGCAGACGCGCGGCTCCGAAGCCAGGGACGCGGCTGGGCTTCACGTCCCCTTAAAGGAGCCCACACCCATATTCTGCTGTCTAAATTTTTCACAGAAATGTTCAGAGACATGCTATTTCAGGCTTCCTCACACACAGAACGCCCCCAAAATATCAAACGGACATGCTCTTAATATCAATCAGGTAGTTGGAAGCTAATAAATGTTATGTTGCTATAAGAATAATACATGTAACCTCAAACTATAGAGCTAGTTTGGGGTCAGGAACAGGAGAGAAAAGAAACTGAAGCTGCCACAAATGTAATGGAAAACAAGTCCAAAAAATGGTAACCCCAGATTGATGGTCTGTGATGAGGGCAAAAATCAGGACTGAGCACTACGTCTTTTGATGAAAATAACTAATTTTCTGTGTAAAACGTGAATGTATCTTTTCGAATTAAAATGATAAAATTCCCACACATGACCTCAGACGAGAGAGAGAGAGAGAAAGAGAGAAAGCGAGAAAGCTAATTGTTCGTTTTTTCAATTAAAAAACACTTTTTTTTTTCCAAAGAGGAAGGAAGCAGGTAGGAAGAGAGAAGGAAGAAACATTTTAATCATGTATTTGATGTTCTTTCGTTGGTCCCCTAACCCCGAAGCCTGGGACCTAGGGCTGCATGCGGACTGCTCGTCTTCATTCCTGCCCGCACCTATTTCAGTACTGACCTAAACAAGCAGCCGTCTCTCACCTCACCTGCTTTAGAAGCTGCGGGACAAAAGCCTTCCTGAGTGCTCCCTGAGGTTCCCATGACATTCCTCCGTGTTACCCCGTGTTTGCCTCTCTCCGCCGCCAGGTAATATCTGGAACCACTGGGTCATGCAACCAATAGAGGTTTCAGCATTTAGTATGACAGAAACCAGACCACTTCTGATGACTTGAGGGCCTGTATTCAGACTGACAGTGATTGGGGTTTTTTGCACATACTCCAACCCAAAGAATGTGCGTAAAAGCTCCACTGCAGAATGTAATGGTGGGCAGTCTACACAGGTCTGTCCTGGGTTCGAATCCTCAAGGCGATTACTAAGCTCTTTATTAAACACATCCGTGGGACCTTTGTCTTGTAGCTATCAACACCAGGCACTCGGACCCTTAAGAAGGGAGAGCCGATGAGTGTGGGTGAGGGGAAAGGCTGACACTTGGGATCCCCCAGTATCCTACCCCAACATTCGGACCTCCGTCTTTTCTCTTTCTCACACATCAGAGGCCGCTTCGCCGGCAGCGTCGTAACGGAGAACAGACTGAGTCCAAGGACACTGCGTTTTTGTGGCGCCCCAGACCTTCGAGTGAGCGATCTTTACATGAACGAGAGGTTGCAGCAACCGCTCCGCACTGACACTGAGATGCAGAGCCCTCTGCAGTGAGGCTAGTCTCCCGCCGGGCGTCTGGGAAAGTTCCTCTAGTTTCTCCTTCATCCCACCGCCTGCACTCCGTCGGCTCTTGGAACCGTCGGCTCCGTGGGAACTACGTTACCCAGAAGGCTATGCGCCCCGGCCTTTTTCGGCCAATGAGGGAAGCGCGTGCGCGCTGGGCGGGGCTTGGGCGGTGGTTTCGGGTCTCGGTCGCCCGGGTGGGTTAGAGGCCCTGGGAGCCGGGGCGCCGGCGGATGGCGGAGGCGCCGGCGGACGCAGAGGTCGTCCGCCCTGCTCCGACGGTGATGGCGGTGGCCGCGCAGCGGGACCCGGCCTCCCCGCTGGTCCAGGACTGGAGCCTCCGGGGTGCGGCCCCACGTCTGTGCCCTGGGTCCTGGGCACGAGGGCCGTTTTGTGGTGTTTCGCCGGGGAAAGGGCTGTGTAAGGTGCACAAGGTCAGCGGTGCGTGGGGAGGGCAAGCTCGGGACCCAGATAACCCGGCGAGCGGGCTGTTTCTGCGACGGCGCCAACTGTAGATCCGACGTGTTCCAGCGTAGTGTTTCGTTGTCCACAAGGATGGATCCTTCTAGGACAAGGACTGCATCTCAGTCTCGGTCACACCACACCCGCCACCCTTCCCCCACAACCAGTCCTGAGTCCTGTGATTTTTGTTGGAATTTGCATGTTCATTTGTTCCACCTCATGATGCTCCCTCCACACGCGAGAGAAACAGTTGCAGGGGGACGAGTCACACACAGGGGCGTCCGGAGCGCCTGGACGTCGTCTGAGGGCGACAGTGGCCACGGAGAGCTGTGAGCAGAGCAGGGATGCAGTGAGTTTCTCGGATTTTTCCAGAGGAGTCTGAGGGGACAGCGGCCTGGGTGGGCCGATGACTGGAGACCGAGGAAGTGAGTACAGTGGAGGAAGTTCAGCGTGACCGGACCTGCTGGGCGTGCGGTGGGCGGTGATCGTATCGCAGATGCGTGTGGAACTGAGCAGACAGGATTTCTGGCTGCCTCAGCTGTGACTGAAAGAACGTAGGGATGAAGGGCCACCCCGGTTTTGTTTCCTAAATATCAGAAAGGATGAAGACGGGGAGGCTGGCAAGGGGAGTAGTTTTCAGGGAGAAGAGCTGGAGTCTGGACATGACGACCTGGATGCGTGCCAGAGCAGAGACGTCATCTGAGTGTCTCGTTCACTCACACATGGAGTTGGAGGAGGGAGGTGGACTGGACATCATCCAGGGGTGAGGTGGGGGTGGCCTGGACCAGGGAAAAGCTTAGGGTTTGTGTTTTAGGAAAGGTGCCAACAGGAATGGAGAGCAGGCAGGAAGAGAGAGAGGAAGAAGCATTTTACGTTATTTCACTTTTCATCTTGTTCGTTCCCCCCAGCCCAGGACCAGAATCTGGTCCTTGGGATGTTCATGGCTCATGCTGGCCAGGGGCAGTAGACCTGTCGCTAGACTGCCAGGGTGGGGTGCGCGGAGGCGGGAGGAGCTTCCCGTGTTTATTTCAGGTGGGCCTGGCGCACAGCTGCCTGCAGAGGGGTGGGTTCCTGTGACCCACAGGGATTCCAGCTGCTGTGTGCAGGGGTGCAGGGTTCCAGGGTGTCAGGAGCGCAGACTGGATGGAGAATGAGATGTCCCATGACATCAGCTATGTTACAGCACCCAAAGATCCCTGAAGGTCCCCCAGGTAATAAACATCACTTGGAGGCCAGGCTACTGCTCAAAGTTTACTGAAGCTTAGTCTTAAACACACAAGGACATCAGCACAGGACTCCACCCTGTGAGGGAGCTTAGATGAGCCTTTGAGGCCCAACATTGCCGCCTGCTTCTCACGTGTTTGCTTTTCTATAGGTTCCTCTGGCTGCCGACGTGCTAGTAGACCACACGGAGGTGAGTGGAGGGTGTCCTGGGTCCTCACCCTCCTTAACGCTGACCTGAATGGTCTCAGGGATTGTGGTGTCTGGAATTTTTCACCTGCTATTCTGCCTTCTCTTCCATCTGATCTCTGGAAGGTTAGGGCCCTGAGTCCAGACCAGGGACTAAGTGGATTGATTCCCGTTTCTGGCAACCAGTGGCATGATAGATCGTTTATATTCAGATGAGCAGCATTAGAAAATGCTGGGGGTGAGGTTGAGCTGGAACGTGCAGCGGTGTTTGGTCTCTGTCATGTCTGGTGGGCTCAGCAGGAAGCAGAAGTTGGGCCTAGAATGGTAGCTCGAGGACCCACAGCTCCATTCTGAGGGTGGTGGGTGCTGTAGAAGGTTTGGAATAGAGGAGGGGAGTGATCAAAAGCATTCTTTTTATTTTATTTATTTTTTAAGAGCGGAAGGGAGGGAGAAGTGGAAGAGGCACTTAAGGAAGAGGAGGAAGAAACATCAGTTGTTCATTTTTGGTTTTTCACCCTGGCCCCAAGTCTTGTTCTTGGGTCCTTGGACTTCACGTGGTCCACACACCAGTGTCTCAGCTGCCTGAGTCACAGGCTCATGCCCCCAAGCCCCATCTTAAGCTTTTTCTGCTGCAGAATAAAGAGCAGACTGCTGGGTCGCAGGGGCCAGGGAGGAACCTGCCGTTAACAGTCCAGATGCGTGTGGTGTCTGGACCAGAGTGGCAGCTGTAGAGGCGGGGGACATGGTCAGAATCTATATTTGGTCTTTCACAGGTTCAAGTAGGCTTTCTGATGTGAGGCAGTTGAATGACCAGTTTGGCTTCACCAGCTGGAAGCGAGGAGTGGCACCTCGTGGAAGCTGGTTGAGAGAGTAGCCTTCAGTGGGAACATGAGGAGTTAGGATTTGGCCATGTTGACCTGAGATGTTCCAGAGTCCCCCGAGTGACACAAGTCTGGTCTTGAGGTGACAGACTCAGACGGGAGATACTGACAGTATGGCTGACTGGAACCAGGATGAGACTGGGGGTGAGAATTAGGAGGCTCGTCCAGTCTTGGGGGCAGTGCTGTTCGGCGGGGGGGAAGGGAGCCTGGGGCCAAGAACTAGACCTCTTGCTAGACACCTGGGCTGGGCGAGGGGGAGCAGTGGCCGTGCAAGGCCTTTAGGACTGAGGTGGGTCTGGCTGGTGGCCAGGGTCTCTGCTGAGTGGGCATGGAATGGATGCGGAGACGAGGCGATGAGCGGGCAGTAAAGTTGGGGCCACGCTCTTTCATCCACCTGTGGCCTCCAGGCTCTTCTGACTGTCCCTTGCTGGTCACGAGGACTAAGTCAGGATCAAAGGGGATCACACTGGACGATCTGTAGATCTGGTATGAGGACATGTGAGCTTGGGCCTGACATAACTGTCAGAGGAAGCCGAGACTGGGGGGTGATAGCATTGTCACGCAGAGGCGAGAGAACAGAAGCTGAGATCTGTGTGTGTTCTGGGCAGCTAAACATGACACCGGAGAAGGGCCAGGCTGGGAGACCTTAAAAGCAGGCCGGAAGGTTGACCCAGAAGTCAGGGCCGTGTGTGATCTGGGTGTGGGACAGGATGGGATCTGATGGCATTTGACAAGCACCCTCTGTGCACACTGGCAAGTGATGAGACCTCAGACACAGGGTGTCGGTAACGAGGACTCGGTTGTGAGGGGAGATGTGGGACACAGATCGGTGTCAGTCAGGAGGGAGTGTAACCACTGGTGGAACATTCCTGTGAGTGGCACGAGGACCAGGCACTTCCTCAGTGCACAGGTGCGCCCCAGGCCCTCATGCTGGGGGCTTAGGGGAGAACACCCACCCAGCTCGGTTGTACTTGAAAACACAGCATGGGGAACCCTCGCAGAATTTCTCAGCAGGAGAAGGGGGAGGCTCTGCTGCTGGTCTTAAAGCTTAGATGGTGTCCATCTGCCCCGCAACTGTCGCTGACGCGGCTGAACGCAGCCACTAATGGGGTGGTCAGGAGAGAGCAGAGCAGGAGCTCCAGGCCCCGGGTCTCACCTGAGGTGGGCTGCTAGGGCGGGAGGAGAGCTGGTGTTCTAGGGATGAGAAAGTCCTGAGAAACGACGCTGCAAGTGAACTCACCTGTTTGCATCATGGCAGGGCTGTGTGACCTTTGAGGACATAGCTGTCTACTTCTCTGGAGAGGAGTGGGGGCTTCTTGATGACGCTCAGAGGCTCCTGTATCGCGACGTGATGATGGAGAACTTCTCTCTGATGGCATCTCTGGGTGAGGTCCTCACAGCCCTGCTCGCATCCTGGGCTGCGCTCTGCTCTAACCCTTTTCCCCAAAGCAGGTCTGTCCTCCCCACAGCTGGCCCGTCCTTCCCCGTCCCGTCCCGGAGTAGGTGGTGGCATGGCCTGGGTGTGCGTTCCCTGCTGCCTGCTGCCAGAGCTGTGCAGGGTGGCGTGTGGAGGGCAGGACTCTGTGGTCAGCCTTTCGGCTCAGCCCCTCCCTGGCCGATGACTGTGGGGCCGGTCTGCGCCCCGGCTCTGCGAGGAGTCGAGACCCTGACGTGGCCGCCGCCTGACTGGGTTCTGCAGCGCCGTCTTCCACAGTTCCCCGCGCAACGTTCAGTCCTGTGTCCTTGTCCTGTGGTGACCGCTTGGACACAGTGCTGGCCTGCCCCCGCCTTTTCTCTCCTAGGACTGGCATCTTCCAGGACCCACGAAACGACCCGGAGGGAGCCGGGCAGAGAGTCTTTCCTGGGTGCTCGAGGAGCCCTGGCCGCAGCGGGGCCCGCAGGTACTGGGCGGGTCTGGGGAGGACACCCCACGAGGTGTGAGCTCCGGGTGGCTTCACATCACAACGGGGCTCTTTCTGGTGGACCAGGGTGTCTTGCTGTCAAAGCGAGGGCCGTGGCTGGTTTCTGGTTTTGTCTCGTTGTTTTAGGGGAACAGCGCAGGCAGGACTGAAGGCAGGCGGGCAGGCAGAAGGGGAGAAAGCAGCGTTTTGTTTTTATTGAGTTCACACGGGTGCTGCCTGCCGACTGGGACGCGTCAGTAGGATGCGCGCTGGGAAGCGGCTGAGCTGCCCGCTGTGCCGCCAGGCATCTTGCTTTGTCTTCTCGGTGTATATGTATTTTGTATTTATTTATACTCTAAAGAAAGGTGCAGGCAGGCAGGAAGAGAGGAGGAAGATCGTTTTTAGTTGCTCATCCTGGTTGTCCCCCAGCCCCGGGTCAGACCGGCTCTTTGGAAAGTGAAGGGCGCGCCTAGGCTGTGGTCTTTGTTCCACCCGGTAGGGAAGGGGTTGCAAAAGCAAAGACAGCTGACCCCTTAGAGCTGCAGATCCGCTGTTGAGACGTCTCCGGACGTGTACTTTGTGTCTCAGGTGGCCGAGATGCTGGTGAGCGAACCACATGCATCCCAAGGACCCGGATTCAAGACCCGGAGCCAGGGTGAAACACCACAATGAACGACTGCAATAAATGCTTCTTCCTCCTCTTCCTTCCTCTCTTAAAAAACAAAGAGGCGCCCCCTGGTGTAGCAGCAGTTGGGTCAGTCACCTCTAAAGGAGTGCAGGCCACATACCCCTGGGTTTGAGTCCCAGGCCTGGGGTGTAGCAACCAGTGTGATCAAAACTAAATGAAAATCAAATAAAGATGCTGCTTCTTCCTTCTCTCTCTCCTGCCTGCCTACTCACCTTCACTCCTGCTGGCACCTTTCCTCTTAAAAGAAAAGAATGGTTGAGCAGATGATGTAAACTTCTGGTATCAAAAGACTAGTTCTGGAAATGTATTTTCTCCTCTTCATGATTTTCTTTTCTTGGAGGAAGGAGCTTTACATGGGTGTCATCCACCTGAGCCACAGGGTGCCTCTGAAGATTTTTTAATACCGTTGTATCTCTAGCTTACTTCATTGTAAGACTACAGCCTATAGTCCATATAACATACAAAACGATCAGCTGTCCCCAGTGAGGGTTCCAGTCCACAGCAGATTGTCAGTAGTTACATTCTGGGCAAGTCGGAAGTTCTGCTCACACTTTGACTGCACAGGTAGGCGTTCAGTGCTCCGAAACCCTGTGTGTTGGTGGAGGGTCACGTGTTGCACGTCTGCACATCCACAGCCACACCCTTGTATGGTAGGTGTCCCTTGAAGGCGTGACATTACACTGGGACTCAGGAGCAACATGAGGAATGTGAGCTTGACTGCACTGAGGACGGTCCTCGTGCCACACACAAGAATGTTCTACCAGTGGTTACCCTGCCCTCTGTTGACAGATATGCTCGTCAACACGGAGTCCTTTGTTGGCTCCGGGTGGGCATTCTTCCACTCATGCTGAATCCCAGCTTACCCCAGTCTGTCCCTTAGTTAGGGCGTGCAGGAGACCCTTTCTGCCCTCTTGTCAAGCCACGTCTGGGGCATTCTAGGGGGACAGGTGCACAGTTTAGGGAGTGCCGTGTCTGAACAGTGCACAGAGCTGCTCAGAGGGTTGCATGGGAGGCTGTCGCAGTACTGATGTTTCTGCCAAGGGCAAAGCCCAACAGGAATGGCAGATTAGTAGGCCAAGCAGTTAAGGGACATCTAAGTCCCCTCTCATCTGTGACACCAGTTGTTTTGCATTCAACAAGATGTCAGTCGTGTGGGGACAAGAGGAGACGGGAGAGAAGTGAATTACTAACTGCTCCCAGAGTCACTGCTGAGGCGGAGGTGTCACTGGGAGGGAGAACCACAAGAGCAGAGGGACGAGTGGACAGTGAGGACACACAGGCAAGGGCCTTCATTAGGCATCTGCGTGGGGTATGCAGAAGATGTGAGGAGATTTTATTGGTGCATCTGAATGACACCAGGTCCCCACCGGGAGCCACAGGAAGGAGACCCTGTGTCAGAGGCCCACTTTCTCACACTGGTGCCCTGGTCGCCTCATTCACAGCCTGTTTGGTGGGGTGAGGCAGCAGGAGATAGGAAGCTTCAGAGTTACGAGAGAGGCTTTTGTTGAATATGTCATGAGATGTGCTCATATCTTTAAATCAAGCATCTTTGAATAGCAGCTGCTGCATTCAGTTTGGGTGGGGGGCCTAGACGTACCCTTTTGCACTGTTCCTGTGTCACCAGCAGCTGATACTGCTGAAAACCATTTACAGAGAGGATTGTGTTGGAGACCCTGCCCTTCTCCCCTGAGCTATACCCCATCCTTGTGTCCTCACTGCTCAAGGGGCCCCCCGATCTGTGAGCCTTCCAGGCCCAGCATGGCACGTAGGACCCTTTCTTACCCTGACTTCAAGCCCTCATTCTGCCAGCAGTCCCACGGAACCATTACTGGAGATGTCACACATGTTGTGTGGGTGCTGCTCCTTCCCACTGAAGTCACTTCACATTTCTCTGCTTGTAGGTTGCTGGCATGCAGTAGAGGTGCAGAAGGTACCTCCTGAGCAGACTGTTTACATAGGAGAAGTGCTCAGAGCAAAACTTCACCAGCACCAGCTGCTGCACTGTGGAGAGAAACCCTTAAGAACAGAAGAGTGTGGGAAGGACATCCCAGCTAGATCTGGTCTTAACTCTCAGGGGACACACAGCAGAGGAGACCCACATAGGAGCACCAAAAATGGAGAGACCTTTGATTCTGGAAAAAGACAGTATCAGCGTGGCGAATGTGGGAAAGCCTTTGGTCAGAAGTACTTACTTGTTCAGCACCAGAGACTACACACTGGAGAAAAGCCTTATGAATGCAGTGAATGTGGAAAATTATTTAGCCATAAATCCAACCTTTTTATCCACCAAATAGTCCACACTGGAGAAAGGCCTTATGGGTGTAGTGAGTGTGGAAAATCTTTCAGCCGTAATGCCGATCTCATTCAACATCAGAGAGTTCACACTGGAGAAAAACCTTTTACATGCAGTGAATGTGGAAAAGCTTTCAGGCATAATTCCACACTTGTTCAGCATCACAGAATCCACACTGGAGTAAGACCTTATGAATGCAGCGAATGTGGGAAATTCTTTAGTTTCAACTCAAGTCTCATGAAACATCAGAGAGTTCACACTGGAGAAAGACCTTATAAGTGCAGCGAATGTGGGAAATTCTACAGCCACAAGTCGAGCCTCATTAATCACTGGAGAGTTCACACTGGAGAAAGGCCTTATGAGTGCAGTGAATGTGGGAAATTCTTTAGTCAGAGCTCTAGCCTCATGCAGCACCGTAAAGTTCACACTGGAGAAAAGCCTTTTAAGTGCAATGAATGTGGAAGATTCTTTAGTGAGAATTCCAGCCTCGTTAAACATCAGAGGGTTCACACTGGAGCAAGACCTTATGAGTGCAGGGAATGTGGGAAATGTTTTCGACACAGCTCCAGCCTTGTTAAACACCGGAGGATTCACACTGGAGAAATGCCTTATGAGTGCAGTGATTGTGGTAAATCCTTTAGCCAGCGTTTCAACCTCATTCAACACCAGAAAGTTCACAGCAGAGAAAAGTCTTGAATACATGCAGCTAACATGGAAGTCTTTAACCAAAGGTCTGCTCTGATTCAGCAATAGAAACTTCATAACCTCGAGACCTTATGAATTCAGTGAATGTAAAAAAGGCATTAGCCAAAGGCTTGACCTGATGTGGTAGAAAAAGGGGAGTACATGGCATCTATTATCACCCAGTTGACAACCTCAGAATGGAGGCACCGAGAGCAGACTTGACAGAGCAGCAGCTGGACAGTGTTCTTCCAGACATGCACACTGGGGGCAGGACGGGCTGCTGCTGACCTGCAACCCCTCCTGAGAAGACCCACTGGGAGCGCCATCCAGAGGGAGCCCGTGTTCTTGGCTGCATCAGTCCAGAGAGCTGACCTCTGTAAGTTTGGAAGGAGGAAAAGGGTTGGTTTTGGTTCAAATGCAACCGCTGTTATTACTGCATATTAGACTTTCTTTAATAAAAGCTTCTTCATTTGCTATACTCTTTAGGACCATTTCTAGAGACTTTACATACTAGTGCATTGTTTTGTTTTTCTTAAGCGGAAGAAAAGCAGGCAAGAATGGAGAGGAGCATGAAGCATTTTTGTTTAGCTCATTTTAGCAGCCCCCTCACTCAGCCCAGGCCACAAACCCAGGTCCCCAGACTGTGAACTGCTCCCCAGGCACAGGTTTAACACCGAGCCACTAGGGGCACCTAAATTGTTTTCATCATTCAGTTCTACTGGGAGGCAGGCCTGCAAAGCTCCTTACGCTGTCATACCGAGTTGATCCAAATAGTTAACTTTTTAAGAACCTGCCATACTGTGTGCTGAGTGGATATGACATTTCACATTTCTTCTTAGATTCCAGTTTCTTCACATGCTTACTGACCTTTGTAGGAGATACACCATTCCTTTTTAGCCATTCTTGTAGGTGTGTATAGTAGTATTTCATTATGATTTTAACTTGCATTTCCCTAAAGACTCAGTGTTACTGTTCAACCAGAGAGAAATATATTTGCTGTCCATATAGATTGTGAATTGTTTTTTGCCTACTTTTAAAATATGGTTGGTTTTTTTGTTTTGTTTTGCAAATCTTAATAAGTCCTCACTTGATGTTATTGATAGGTTCTTGGAAGCTGATTTGAATCAAAAGGATGTGTAAAGAAAGATCCTTGAATAAGGTTCTTTTCAACATTAATCAGGATTTTTTTTCTCATTAACATTGTACCTACATGACATTGAATGAAATGAAGTTATCTGCAGACCAGATAGGTACAGGTTTCTGTTTTGTTTTTTAGAGGAAGGACAGGCAGGCAGGAAGAAATGAAGGCGTGCAGACAGCAGGCAGGCAGAGAGAGGAGAAAGCTGCGTTTCAGTTGTACCCGCCGTTCGGCCAGTCCCCTGCTCCCCGTCACAGATCACAAACTCGGGTCCTTGGGCTGTATGTGGGCTGCCCCCCAGGGTGTACCTAGATACAAGTTTCTTATTTGCTACATTCTTTACCAATGTTTTCTCAGTCTGTGGCTTTGGTTTCCTTTTTTCAAATTTTCTTTCCTTCCCTTGGCCCTGGGTCTTGAACCCAGGATCCTTGGGCTTTATATGGCCTGCACCTTAGCTGCTGATCCACAGCGGGTTCATCTAGTTTTCAGTTAACAGTATATATTGCCTAGAGCAGAATTTCTTAATTTTTATAAAGTTCAATTTATACATGTGTCCTTTAATCAACTGTGCATTTGATATTATATTTCTCTTAGACTGTATATTTGGAAACAAAAAGACCTGTAAATAAGAGCCTTATCTGAGTAGCTATTAAAACCAATATGAGTCCAATCTTGTGAAGTTCTTGTAGATTTAATATAGATGAAGAACTAAATGTTGACATGTGTACATGCCCCTATTTCTGCTGACTGCCTAGAAAGCACTGGCATTCCAGTAGCATATTTCATGTCCAGTTATTAGTTTATAAATATAGTTTTTCAATAAGAAGAACCAGAACTCCTTATCAAAGAAGCTGTTTGCAGGTGGCAGAGGGAAGTGCGTGAATCTAGGGGATACTCTTACGTTAGAGAGTAAAGCGACGCGATATCATGCTGCTGTGTTCACGTGCTAGTACTGCCTGCCAGGTTCCAGACCGATGCTCAGACACCTAATGATCATTCCATTAGTCTCCTTCAGCTCTAAGTCCAGCATGACCTTCCTTGGGCTACATGCAAGGTGTCAGCAGGCTTCTGCTCTTCTCTGGAGACTAACGAGTTCTGATTCCTACTCATGTGACTTGTTGGTCAGTCACAGTTCTTTCTGGCTTTAGGACTATAATGACTGTTTTCTTAAGGGCGGTCAGCTGAGGGTCATCCCTGGAGCAGAGAAGAACTCTTCCAGAATACTTACAAACAAAACAGTACCGGTTGTATTAAAACTTCCAAAGCAAGGTTCTAACACTGCCCAACGAATTAAATGAAGCCAGCACTGACATGATACCAAAAATAGATGATGACATTAAAACAAATTACAATATCCACATGAACACAGATACACCAAAACCTGCACAAAGTGTCAGCAAGCTGAATCCAGTGACATGCATATGGAAACACTAGCAAACCATGACAGCAGGGTTTTCGCGGGAATGCGAGGTTGATGAAACAGTCTGATCTGTGCAGAAGACAAAGCAGTCATCCGAACATACAGTGAAAGCCATTCACAGAATTCAAAACCAGCGTATGGCGCAAATTTCAGCAAATTAAAATTAGACAGGAATTTACTTAGCCTGATAGAGAGCACCCATAAAAAACCAACAACTAATTTATTTATATATATATATTTCCTTTTTTTTTTTTTTTTTTAATATTTCAAAGTGCCCATTCACAGGTGATTGGATTATTGACGCTGCTGTTAAATGCCATCCAGCACCATGAAAGATGAAAGAGTAATTCAGGTAAAACAACAGACAGGAGTTTTTCAGGCAGGCAGGAAGAGAGGAAGGAGCATACATTTATGCTACTTGTTCATCTTGGCCTGGGATGCGAACCCAGATCCACTGGCTGGAGGCCTCGGACTGAACCACTAAGCCGCCAGGGTTTGCCACATAGATGAGTCAGAAAAGCCCTGTGCTAAGAAGCCACACTTGGAAAACCACATTCACTGTGGTTCCATTTATATGAAAATGAAAAGGCAAATCTAATGAGTGGCTTAGGCCTGGGATTGTGGGGACCAGGGACCACTGTATTGTGAATAAATTCATTAAATCTGTTTAAAGGGAAAAAAATACATAGGGTCACAGGAAAAAAAAGGTCTCCTTTTCTTTTTAACCCCGGCCTTGGGTCCCAAACTGAGAACCTTGACCTTTACTTCCCCCTCAGCTGCCTGAGTCATAAGGGTGCACCTGGAAAGGTTTTACTTTATAACAAAATTCCAATTAAAGTACAGACTGATGAAAATCAGGAAGAGGCGTGCCGTGGTGGAGTAGAACAAGTCCAGGCAGAGACACCGCCAGTGTGAACAACAATGCTGCTTCCGCCTCTCCCTGCCTGTCTGCCTACTCGTTTTTATTTCTGCCTGCACCTTTCCTGTTGATTTTTGTTTTTCTTTTTTTAAAGGGAAGGTGCAGGCAGAAATGAAGGTGAGTAGGTAGGCAGGCAGGAAGAGCAAGGACGAAGTATTTTATTTTTATTTAGTTCACACTGGTTGTTTCCCTCTGGACTCGGGATTTGAAACCAGGGGTATGTGGTCTGCACTCCTTTGAAGGTGACTGACCCAACAGCTGCTCCACCAGAGTGCCCCATCTGCACCTTTCCTTAAAATTAAAAAAAAAAGTTATAGTAAAGATTAATGAGGAACAGGATTTAAACCTACGGCTTCGTTGTTAGCATTCAGTATAGTGCACTGCTAAGTTACTTCCACTAACACAGCATCCATTAAACATCAGGCCAATGTAAGCATGCATCCCTAACATTGTTTGAATCTGTAGTGGATAATGTGCATTAAGTGCATTTACCAAACCAAACGGATTTTTTTTAAGTTGGCAACACAAGTCCAGCAAGACTGACAAAGCATAAAGTATCAATGTGATAAAGGAGTATCAATAGACGGCAAAGAGATTAGCAGTGTTAGTGTTATCAGCGTCAGCACACTTACAGGAAATGTACATTATTCCTTCAAAACAGTCATAAAACTGACAAAAATATTTTAACACCTTTGTATGTTATTTAAGAAGTTATTTCAGTTTGCAACTGGATGGACTTGAGCAGAGCAATGGCTAGTTTGTTGAACTGAGCTCTCCAGTTTACTCCAATCCCCACCACTCCCTATTGCCTAGCCTCACCCTGCTTTACGGCATATAATATAGTGCTGTCTCCCCGGTGACTGGACTCTTGGACTCAAGTCCCAGTGCAAAATATGTGACTGCAAGTATTCCTGGAGGCTGGCGCAGGAGCCCGAAGCGCACCACATGTCCCTGGCTGATGGGGACCCCAAACTCGAGGTCTGGAAGGTGGGCCGCAGCAGCCCCAACTTGTGCAAGGCGTCCCGACCCCAACCCCCCACGCCCCTTGAGTGCAGGCGTCTCCCCTTGCCAGGAGCAGGGCGCAACTCAACACCCGCCCACCTGTCCTCGGACCAGCTTCCCCGGTGAAGGGTGGCGGTGGGGTCCGCTTCCCGGCTCGCCTTCCTGGCCCGGGGTATCTGCTGCCAGAGGTGACAGCCGCCCAACAACTCGGTGGCACTGGAGGCCCCGCACCCTCCAGGTTCTCCGGGACAACAGACAGCCCTGCGAGGGCCTCTGAGACTTGGCGGGGGTGGGGGACGGTGCGCCCAGGTTTCTGTGGCCGCCTTGGACCAAGCGCCCTGCTGAGAGATGTCTACCGGGAGACTGGAGAGGAAAAGTGACTTGCGGTGTCTCTGTGCACTGACGTTAAATGCTGCTCTAATTCAGTGGTTCCCAAACCAGTCGCCCTAGCAGCACCCAGAGATTTTCAATGTCATGCATGGGCTCCACCCAGCATCAGTCTGAACCTGCAGCTCCCAAGAGAGCACTGACTCCTGAGGAATATGAAAAGTGAAATAGGGGACATCCGGCGAGGGGCAAGCATGAGAAAAGGTGAAGACAATGTCACAATCGCGTCTGCCCATACTCCGTGGCATGTGCAGGGGAAGCTGGGTGGCTGACAGAACCCGGAGCGCATCCATCCACCCCGTCCCGCATGCAATCCACCCACTCGAGCTCCAGTGCCCGCCTGAGTGCTGCTCTCACACACTCAGCACTGCAGCACTCGGGGTGAAAACTCCCATGCCTCCATCTCAACATCATTTCACTTCCTCCTGGAGCGGAAGGAACACCTGGTGGCCCAGCAGTTTAAGCCAGATGCAGTCCAGGGTCCCTGGTTCAAGACCCGGGGCTCAGAAACAAGCAGTGATGGACAGGTGCTGTCCGTCTCCTTTCTTCCTGCCCACTCCCCTTCATTCCTGCGGGCGCCTGTCCTTTCTTTAAAAAAAAAAAAATCTCTTCCTTAGACCAGAAACCTATAAACAAAATAAGGTACTTGTTACCCTTCTCTCCTAATACAACTATGGTTCTGGAATGCAGTGAAGCACACAGTCGAGGATCCACTGGAAACAGCCACCCACTTAGGTTTCTGTTCATTCAGGGCGAGTAGGAATGGCGCCGGGTGACTGGCAGAGCGCCACCTCCAGCTGAGCAGTCCTCGTGCACCCAAGGAGCCGGGTTTGAGCCCCAGGACCAGGGACAACCACCAAGATGCTTTACTAACTAAAATGCTGCTTCCTCCTACTTTCCTGCCTGCACCTTTCCTTTAAAAGAAAAAGAGCATGAAGATTATTTCAAGTCAAAAATGAGAAATTTAATGGAAGAATTACAAAATTGAATCCTAAAGGTTATATTTCAGGACATTGGAAAGTGAGGCCAGCTGTTGAGATCTGCACCGACAGCAGCGAGGACTCCTGAGGGGGATGCTGCCTGCATTTGCAGAACTGCTTTCACTTGAAGTGAACGTAACATTTCTGTGTGGAACTCAAATGATGGAATCAACATGCCCAGTGTGAATACACATACAGAACAAGATGTATTGGTTAATCTTCTAATTCCCTTATTACTTGGGAAGAAGGAAGATGTGTTTACTGTTTGATGCTCTTCTGTTTTAAGTGCTTGTAAATTTTGGCTTAAACGGGCGGGCCCTGGTAGAGCAGCAGTGAGGTCTGCCGTCTTGGGCCCGCTGCAGTCAGTCCACTTACAGTTCAAAGACTGGGATTCACATCCTGTTTCCGAAGGGCACAACCAAGATGTACAACTAAAAAAAAAGTAAATAAAATGTTTTTTCCTCCTCTCCCTTCCCGGCTGCCTACCTCACTTTACCTGCACCCTTCCTTAAAAAAGGAAAAGGACGTGCCCTCATGGAGCAGTGGGCAGGAATGAGCTACATACCCCTGAGTTCGAGTTCCGGGTCTGGGGGAAAACAACCAATATGAACAACTAAATAAAAAAGAATAAAATAAAGATGCCTGCTCCTCTCTCTTCCTGCCTGCTTGCCTAATTCAGAAAAAAAAAGTGGAATAAATTAAATTAGCAGTACTTTTGAGGGCTCAAAATTCCTTTCAAAGGGATTTAATTGTCATCAGTACATTTTTTTAAATTAGTGCAGGCAGGGAGAGAAAGGAGGAAGCAGCACTTTGTTTTATTTAGTTTTTCATCTTGATTGTTTCTGGCCCTAAGTCTTGAACCCGGGACCTTGGGATGTATGTGGACTGCGCTGAACCTCTACTCCACCAGGATGTGTCCATCAATAAATTTCGAGGGCAGCTTTACAGTTTCCATTCAGAGCAGACCAGCATTCTGTGACATCTTCAGTCAACCCCAGCTCCGCCAGTGGGAAGAAACGAGCGATCGGAGGCATCCTGGCTGTGCCTGGCTGGGAATCCTTGTGCTGAAGTTCACCAGAGGCCACGATCGAGCTTCTTAAGCACGAAAACCAAGTGAGATGTCACCGAGCCTGCAGTGTATTTTTACCAGAGAAGCCCATCAGCCCATCTGATGGAGAAGCAAGATGGCGCCCGAGCGCCACGGAAGTGACAAACTGAACTGAACAGCTGAACCTCAATGAAGCCACAGCACTAACACCAAGACAGGCACGTTACAGCTGTGCTTTCACGGGCACAGGCTGCCAGGCCGGGGTGGCCAACATCTCTTCGCACCGATAAGAAGTGGAGGCTCCCGGTGGTTATCAGATCACTCAGCGCACGGGG
Organism: Solenodon paradoxus; assembly: GCA_004363575.1. Taxonomy (NCBI): domain Eukaryota; kingdom Metazoa; phylum Chordata; class Mammalia; order Eulipotyphla; family Solenodontidae; genus Solenodon; species Solenodon paradoxus. Next base: position 88,567 of record RJWH01003926.1, read on the forward strand.
CCGAGATCGAGGAGTCAGAGGGTTCCCGAGCTACCCTGAGTGATGCCGCCGGTAACCGGCACTGCCCAGAAAGGTGCCCACAGTGATGCCAGGTCCCCTCAGGCCCCTGTTCAGTCAGCAAAACTGGAGGGCCCCTCCTGGTCAGAGAAACAAAACCAAGAACTCCAGCTGCCTTCCACCAGCACCGTCACCTACATCCCAGGGAACTGGCTCACATCCCGGGTGGAGCGGCGTGGGGGACAACCTGTGAAAATCTATGGTAAGACCCTTACTGTCCCTTAGAAAGGGGAAACAGAGGGGTGCTTTCTAGAGTCCTTTGAAAACCAAAACAGAACGCAACTGCCCTGTGACCATCATGGGGGCAAGAGTCCTGCTTTTTCTGTGTCCCAGAAAGGGGCCTTTGCTTTCACGCACTCACACCACACTCAGTGCTGAGAGAAATCAGAACCCGATGGCAAGTCATGTCACATTCCCATGGGAAAGAGGACTCTCTTGGGAACTGACAAAGTCATCACCTTGGGTTTTACCCCGTTATCCCAATGCATGCACATGCCCGTCAGCTCTGCCTCCTGACCTGTCATCCTCATCTCACCGTGTCCTTCCTGGGTCACTGCCAACGCGCTCCTGGACCACACAGCAGCCTCCGCCCTCCCCCACCTAAGTGCCCGGGCCTCCTCAGTCCATTTGCTACACAGCAGTCACAGAGCTTTAGAGACACCTAAGATCATTCCAGTGGCCTGCTAAATCCCTTCCCAGCTTCCCACAGCAGGGAGAATAAAGTCGGTGTTTCTCACGATAGCCTGCGAAGTTCTGTACAGTTGACCCTGCCCCTCCATCTCATGGCTGACCACTCGGCCCCCAAGACACACTGACCTTTGACTGTCTCCTCCAGGAGGCTTAGCTCTTGCCCACCTCTGGGCCTTGGCACATGCTGTTCCCTTTGGCAGTAAACGCTCATCTCTGAACATGGCTGGGGCTCCTCTATCCAGTGTCACCCCTGGTATATTATCTGCTTGTCTTCCTGTGCTTTTACAGTATAACACAATATACATTTTCCCAGTTAACAGACAGAACAGAAGCCCATGGAAAAGTGGCGAAACTCAGAAGTGCTAGGATCCCAATTTCTACCCAAGGCCATACTCTTTGTCACCAGACTCTCGTCTCAATGCAAGTCTGTCCACCATGCCCACGTTCTGACCCCATTCTTTATCATACCCCGAGGGGATCACGGGCACATTGCTGTCACAGTGAGCTGCCATGCCACACACGTGCTGTCCCACAATGTGTCTCCCATTCTAGACAGAAGGCCCATGTGAGTCACCCACGCATCGTGACCTAGGACCTGGTGCAGGAAAACGAGATTTGGGGTGGGGTTCTCATCATGCCACCCCATCATACTAGGAAGAGCACAGCAGGCCCCTCAACACAGAGAATCAGATGGGAAGACGCGGCCCATGAGGGCAGAGGGCCCTTCATCCACAGAATGCACATCACTCTGCTTTGTGATGAACAGCCCAGGTTCCCGTGGGTCACGAGAGCACGTGGGGAAGGGTCCTCTGCTGAGAACCAAGTCAGTGTCAGGAGGGAAGGCCTCCATCTGTAGTGCAGGCACGGTCAAGGTCAAGTTGTGGCTGCAGCGTGAAGTGTACACTTGAAGGAGGAAGGGTTTCTCGTGGGCAGAAACTCTCAGATTACATGTTACATGTTTCCTCTGGCCTAACGATTTGCCCCTACAGTTACCTTACAGGGATCCATCCTCAGCATGAGTTCTCTGGTGTTGACAGAGGCCTGCCTTCTGATAAACGTCCTTCCCACACCTCATACACTTGCAAGATTTGACCCCATGATGAATCTTTTGACGGGCAGTGAGGGTTGAACAGTGTCTGTAGGTCTTTCCACACTCACTGCACTCACAGGGCTTTTCTCTTGAGTGACACCTGACGTGTCACGTTAAGGAAGAGATGTTACAAAAGGCCCTCCTACATTCTTTGCACTCAAAGGGTTTTTCTCCAGTGTGGGTTCTGTTATGCCGAGTAAAATCAGAGTGGTAGGCGAAGGCCTTTCCACACTCACTGCAGACATAGTTTCTCTCCACTATGAGTCCGCTGGTAGTTGGTGAGGTGTGACCTGCGGCTGAAAGCTTTCCCACATTCAATGCACACGTAGGGCTTCTCTCCCGTGTGGATGTGCCGGTGTTCTACGACGTGTGACTTGCGGCTGAAGGCTTTCCCGCATTCGATGCACACGTAGGGCTTCTCTCCCGTATGGATGCGCCGGTGTTCTACGACGTGTGACTTGCGGCTGAAGGCTTTCCCACACGCGACACACTCATAGACTTTCTCCCCAATGTGAATGCTGTAGTGTCCAGCCAGGTCTACCTTCTTGAGAAAGGTCTTCCCACACCTTTTGCATTTATAGTTTTACTCTAGTGTGAATCTGCTGATGGTGAAGCAATTTTTTTAAACCTTTTGCCACATTCCTTTCATTTGTGGTTCTTACCTCTGAGAATCAAGGGTTCTGTCCGTGGCGTGCACACACAAGGCACAGCTCCTGGAGAGACCTGTTCCTGTAAATCTTTTGAGCACAGACTGTCACTTGTCCTCAAATCAACACATTTGGTGCTCACCTTTCCAGGGCAGGTTTCCTCGTGGGGGGCTGTCTCTGTCCCCAAGTGCCCTCTCTGCTTTTCTGATGGTCTCTCCTGTTCCCTGGCCTGTCCCAATATGGAAACACTGGAGTTTTCCTGAGTGAGTGACCTGTGACGTGAGCATTTTTCAAACAAGGCTGGAAGAGAAAAAGTCAGCTCTGTGTGCTTAGATGTTGTCTTGTCACCTGAAGAAAATCCAATACACAAGAGAGGTCTGTTAGTGATGCTAACATAGGAGACACAAACTACAAAGACAGCAGGAAAATTAAAATGAAGACAGTATTACTGATACCAGCTGTGTTTTGGCATCTCTAAAACTCAGGGTTGTATTGGGTGTGGGGAGGGTGCTGGTCCCCAAATACCTGACACTTCTAAAGGGACAGCCTTGAGATCTGGAGGCAGGAATCAAAGCAGAGCCCCTTCCTCACTGTCTACTGAGGAAAATAACGAGGACATTGTGTGTGCAGTGTTCTGAGAAGGGCATCCTGTGTACGATGCGCGCTGTAATGGAGCAGGAGGGGCTGCAAGGCCTGGAAAGAGACAGGGGCATGGCTGCAAAGGAGACAGAACACGATGGTGCCGTGTAGAGAATCCAGACCCCAGAAAACTGCAGAGCCTGAGAGGATGGTAGGAGGCGGACACGGTGCCGGTTCCCAAGGCGCTGTCAGGTCAAAGTGAGGATTTCCCTGCCATTCCCAAGACAGCGCTTACAAGGCTGAAAACGAATGGGGTCTGGGGAACATGTCAAATCTACTGTGCGTGAGGAACAGCTAGACGACTAAATACAGACACATGCAGAATATTTACTTTAAGAAAATCTCTTCAAACTGAGACACTAATAACAAAGTCACCAATTCTAACGTAATGCTGAATGCCAGAAGATCCTTTTCATAAAGTCTGGGGAAAAACTATAACTACACGGTATATTGTCTAGATAAACATATACCTCCATACACACAGGTGTGATTTAAAAAACTAAACAGTCATTGAACATCTAGATAAAACTGACTGAAAGACAACACATCAAAACAGACTCAAGCAGCAGCAGAATATCTCAATAGCCGTACATCTATAAAGAAACTGATTTGATAATTCTGACAGAATAATAAATGAGTAATAAATCCCAAATTCTGAAAAGTAATTCTCTGAGGTAGAGGACTGGCGACACGAAGTGTACTGACGTGCCCTGGTTGTCTAGAGGATAAGGCCACTGAGGATAGTCCACATACGTTGCAAAAATCCAGGTTCAAGACCCAGGTGGGGGAGAACAAACAAGATGAACAGCTGAATAAAATAAGTAACAGCAAACATTAGGAAGAAAGGCAGAAAGACATGGACAAATGTAGATATGAATAATGCGCTTGGTTTGCATGAAGGTTTCAGAGTAGTCATTCATTGTAATATTTTCAAAAGGTAATGAATAAAACCAGAGAATAAAATAAAATTATATTTTTTAAAAAAACAAAAAACAGTTCCACACCCTGAATTCTGGTGACAGCGTGTCATGAATCAAGGATTCTAATTCATCCATATCGACATCCAGAGAGCCTGAGGACAGACACCTCAGTTAGGGGAGCAGCCACCACTCTGGGCCATCACCATGCCATTGCACTTCCATCAGCTGCCCTGAGAGAACTGCTGTGAGTCTGAGGCTGAGTGAGGCTGGTCTGTAAGTAGTCATTCGGACACAGCAGCTATTAGCTGTGACAGGGGTCCGTGAAACCTAGATCTAGAAACCACACGTATGAATTGCAGTTGAAGGTATAAGACTGGATTACTTCACCGAGGGAAAAATACACGGGGTGAAAAGACAAGTCTCTGAGATGCTGAAGCCAACACTGATGAGCGTTCAGAATAAAAAGCAAACAGAGGTCAGTGAGATGGGGCAAGAGGGCCAAGGTGGCCAAATTTACAAACATTTTGGGACAAGAATGCAAGAAAACTTGCCGCTGCATTGAGAGGCACACAGCACGGTGACTGAGTGGCTCCACGGTCAGAAACTAGGTTTGGGTTCTGTCTCCATCGACGCTGGTGATCTTGGATAAGTAGCCTCCCTAAGTCCTGCTGTTTCCTCCGAACAAGCAGGAGACTTGGTTACTGCATTCCAGGTTGTCAGAAGACTCCAATGAGAAAATGCTAGAAAGTGGCTCAGCAGAGTGCCTGCAGGATCGATTCTGAGCAAGCAGTGGGCCTGTCCTACTCACTGTCCTTGTTGCATGTGGCAATTAAGATGGCACCGTGATCCCAGCAAGAATGGCGTCAGTGCTCTAGTCGTCACAATCCCTCTAAAACGTCAACAAGAGTAATGACAGCAAACACTGCCGAAACTGTGGAGCAGCGGGAACTGTCACATAGCTGGTGGGAGTGTGGAACGGGCAGCCACACTGAAAATCATGAAATTCTCATGTCCAAGCCTGTCCACCCTGAGGACGTGGCCGAGAGAACTCAAACTTTCACCCATCGGAAAACCTGAGGAAGAGTTCTCGCAGAGTGACCTTCACAACAGCCACCACAGGGAAACAATTAGGTGTCCGGCAACGGGAGGATGGACAAATTATAACTATTACTGCAATGACACACTACGGCATGGAAGTGATAGCGTTCCTACCACGTGCTACCACATGACTCAGTGTCACAGACACACGGGTCGAGAGAAGACGAGCAGGAAACAAAGAAGGCTCCACTGACGTCTCTTCCAGAATAGAAGCCATCATGACGTCCCCAGGGAGGTCCCAACAAGAAGTGTCCCATGGAATTTGGAGACAGCTGCCCCTTCCTGGTCTGCAGGCTGCAGTGACCCCCACAACCCAGCTCACGGCCACCCACCTGGAGAGATGCTTTGACGGAGGCCTCTCTTCACTTTCCGAAGCTTTTTCCCAGGTTCCAGCAGGGTGATCAGTCCGGGTTTGGAAAGGGACACCCTGTTCACAGAGACTCAGGACAATGTGTTTTGTAAAGACAAGAAAAGAAAGTTTCTTTAGGGTACGGTGTTCGGGGAAGGGGAGATTTCAGAAGCAGCTGCCCCCTGCGTGCAAAAACAAAGCTGACTGTGGCCTGAAAACCAAGGCACAGACACCATTGTTTGATGACAAGGCTGCAGAAGGTAGTGTTGGCTGTCTACACAACCCCTGAGGTCCTAGGGTACAGCGTGACTCAGGGACACACCATCTCACAGGCAGCCATGGGACAGTAACCGATTCCTTCCACAGTGGTTAACTAAGTCAGCATATACCCTCCGTGTGTCCCTCAAGGGGATGCCTGGTTCCCACCACAGACCAGTTCAAACCAGACCTCTGGAGTGAGGCCTTGACCTCAGCTTCAGTAGTTTCAAAGCTGCCTGGGTGATTCCGACACCCAAGGGGGATACAGCCTGGTCTCCACCCACTTGCAAATGAGGTCCCCAATTTTCAGCACCACTACTGACTCAGAAGAGAAAATCTTAATGGTGGAGGGAATGAGAACGGTCAAGAGGGTCTTGTGACCCATTGCTGTGGATCAGGGGCACCCCGCCAAGGACAAGGCAGACCCCACAGCAGGGAGAAAGGAAGAGGAGAACAGGGCAGCCTTCATAACAAGCCAGGGGGCCACACAGTCCACAGGCAGGGAGCTGGGATTTCATGCCGAGCCGTCTGGATTCAGAGTCTGGTCCGCTGAGTGGCGCACTGCAGAGAAAATTAGCGCCGAGGCCCTCTGTGGGGCCAGCAGAGACAAAGGGACGCCAGGTCGCGGGCATGGGAGGGGACCCAGGGAGGGGCCAACCTGTGAAAGCCAGTGCACTGCAGAGCCATGAAACAATCAGCTGTGGGGTTGGGGGGACCCTGATTCGGGTAAATGAGGACATCGACCCCAACATCAACTATCGTCTTCTCAGTCACTTCACAAAGGATAGGGTTTTTACCATAAAGGGGAGCAGAGGAAAGCATCTCACCACAAAGAGGCATCTTCTAAATTGAGTTTAAATATTAGCTTCCTGAGAAACTCACTGCAAGACTGTATCCTCCTTACAAGGGGGCAGGGGACCTGCTGCGGAGTGGGGAATGTTCTAGAGAGTGACCGGTAGAAGGCACATTAGTAAGCATGTGAGTGAAACCCAGATGGAGCTGGAGACTTAAGACTACATTTACTGAAGAAACACTCAGGGTATCACCGGATAATATACCCTTGAACAACACAGGTTTAACTTGCAGATCCATTCTAGGGTGTTTTTCTATTTGCGAGTTCCATACTCACAAATTCAACCAACCTCAGATGCTGAGAGGACAGAACTGAGGAAGAGGCTGCAGATGCCCCTCAAGGTGACCAGGAGGCCTTACCCAGAAGCTGGAAGGTCTCCAGCATCATCTCCCAGTACGGCGTCTTCTGAGCCAGGTCCAGTAATTCCCACTCCTCCTGAGTGAAGGTCACAACCACCTCCATGAGGTCCACTGCTGCCTAGAAAGTCAAACGCAGCAGCATCATGGGCCTGGGGGCTGCTGGATGGGATCGGAGTTTGCCACCCAGCTGCCGGTGAAGGTGCAGAGACCCATCCCAATCACGGATGACTCCTGGGGTTGAGCTGTGTGCTAGACACAGTGGGAACATAGCTTTTGCCTTTGGCCATGATGCTAAGAGAAAAGTTTCCCACCAGGGAATCACTGGAGATGACAAGACAGTGGCATTCCAGTGAGGACTGTGGGGGCAGAAGGTAAGGGCTCTGCGATCTCAACCCAGGACTCAACTCTGCACAGAAATGCGAATTTGAGCAGTGGGTGCAGGGGGCTTTAGCAGAACCAGAAAGGGCAGGAAATATCTTTATATGAAAATGCTGTTTGAGCGGGAGCCTGAGGAAGGCACAGGGATGCCTGCAGAGCTCTGGAGAGTGGCCAGGCAAGAGCCTGGCCAACGGAGGAGGGCAGAGCAGGAGGGCAGTGAGTCAGGGAGGAAATCAGGGAAAACACTGCTGAGGAGGGTAAGGGTGAACTTCTGCAAAGTACAGGAGTCCCTCCCATTCATTCTCCACCCAGGTATGGTGGGGTTCTAGGCCTGGAGTTAGAAAGCAAACAGAAATTCACACACCCTGGCTGGAGGCAGACACACCAAGAACCTGAGTGTTAGGCTGGCCCAGGGACAAAAGCAGCAGTGGCTATGCCCGGGAAAACGGCAGCCAAGCCCGGGAAAAAGGTGGATGACATCAGAATAAGGGATGCAAAAAGGTGGATGACATCAGAATAAGGGATGCGACTCCCACACCTGGATTCACAGGGCCAATCCCCAATCGCGACATGGGAAGCTGGCGAAATTCCTCTGCTTAAAGAGCCAGTCCCCCTTTGTTCTGGTGCGCGACTTCCCAGCCCGCGACTTCCCGGCCCTCTGCGGACTTGGGAGTTTCACCCGGGTGCGCAAAGTCCAATAAAGCCCTGACTATTCTGCTTTTTTGTCTAATTGAACTTTTTCTCCTCGCGGAGCCCAGAAAAACCTTACAGCATCCAGTGATCTTCTTGGCTCTCAGTCCACCCAAGGCACCTTTCCATCCTAGTGAGGAGCAGTGATTCCAAAAATACTACTCCCTCTGTGCCTCTGTCCCCATCCTAGTGAGGAGCAGTGATTCCAAAAATACTACTCCCTCTGTGCCTCTGTGTCTCCTTCCTCTTCCAGTCCTCGGCCGGACACAAGTCTGAGACCAGAGAAATCCCAGGGTAGATGCCCTTTGTGTGAGCCCCTAAAATCATGATGGGACAAGGGGCTCTGCCTCTGAAAGTATCCAGAGTAAAGCTACCTGGGTAGTGCTGGACACGGAGATACATGTCACACGTGTCTCATCTGATCCTCTCAAGTCAAGGAGGGACAGTGAATATTCCAGCTCTAGACCCTGAGAGACAGGAGACAAGGACAATAAGACTTGCTGGAGGTCACAACTCTGGGAAGGTCATGGCCAAATGTACACAGAGGTCTCCACGCTGTTGCAAGAGCTCTTTACTGAGGCTGTTAATTCAGATGGCGCAGGGGCATGAGGGTTCTGAGAAGTCTCATCTCTATATCTACCTACCAAACATCAAACAAAAACAGGGCAAAGGTCCCCTTGGGTGCCCAAAATCACAGTAATGAATGACCACAACTAGCATTTCCTGAGTATCCCCTGTGCACACTCTACTGCATTCAACGTTTTGCATGCTCTGCCTCCCACATCTCTCAGACTCTAGAAAGAGGACGCCATGATCCATCCCATTTCAGGGGGGAAGAGACTACGCTGTTGCTGGGCGGTGCCAGATCCTGGAGTGGAACCCAGGCTGCAGGCATCAGAACTTGCTTTGCCCCCGGGGGGACAATGCTCCAAGTCCCTGACACCTCTCAATCCCGAGTCTTACTTCCCACTCGAGTGAGGGGCAGCAATTCCAAAGCCACCACTCCCGCCGCGCCTCTGCCCCCAGCCTCTCCCTCCTCTATCAGACATCAAGACCAGCCAACTCAGACCCAGATCAGGTCACGCTGCTCCGGTCCTCCAACTGCTCCCTGGCTGCAAACAACCTCAAAAGACACCCAGGTCCTGGTTCTGGTCTGGGGCGCGCTGCTCACCCCCAGTCTGAGACACCCCTCCTCCCGCACCGGACGGCTGGGCAGCTCCACCATCAGCAGCCACGGCGGCGTCGGAACACGACGCCAGGGCTGCCGGGCTTCCGGCCCCAGACTCCAAGGCAGAAGCAGGAAGCGAAGATCCCAGGACCACGCCGCCCTCTTCATCCGAGACCCGGACCGCGACTGTGGCGGCCCGAGGGGCCGTTCGCTCACCCGCGTCAGGTCCATCTGCACCTCTGCCGCCGTCATGGACCCAAGCGAAGTAAAGCGCCTCTGCGGCGCGATGCTCCCGTCGGCCTCGAGCGCGCCAGAAAGCCACCAACACACGAGGACCCGACGCTGCGTCTCAGCGGCCAGCGCTGCGCCCGGAGCCTGCTGGGTAATGTGACCACTAGGCTCCGCCCCGCACCGAGCCTGCTGGGAAGCTTGGCTCCAAGGCTCCGCCCCGCACCGAGCCTGCTGGGAAGCTTGGCTCCAAGGCTCCGCCCCGCGCCCAGCCTGCTGGGTAATGTGACCACTAGGCTCCGCCCTGCACCGAGCCTGCTGGGAAGCTTGGCTCCAAGGCTCCGCCCCGCGCCCAGCCTGCTGGGTAATGTGACCACCAGGCTCCGCCCCGCGCCGAGCCTGCTGGGGAATGACCACTAGGCTCCACCCCGCGCCAAGCCTGCTGGGGAATGACCACTAGGCTCCGCCCCGCGCCTAACTTACTGGATATGTGCGTACTAGGCTCCGCCCCCATTGCTTTGCTGGACAAACAAAGAAGGCCCCTGGGAGCGGTCTGGGACTGCAGAGGTGGGTAGTCCGCTCCTGGGGCTGAGGTTTCGTGGCTGGACTACACTCAGTAGACCACAAAAATCACTGACCCTGTGTTTGAAAGAAAGCGTCACGCCCGGAGTGCTGGTGGCTTAGCGGTTAAGTCCACAGGTGGAGTCCACATACAGCCCGAGGACCCAAGTCGGTCACAACCAAGATAAACAACTAAATAAAGTAAATAAATGCTTCTTCCTCCTCTCTCCTCCTGCTTTCCTTCTTGCCTGCACCTTTCCTTTAAGAAAGCAAGGTAGGGAAGGGAGGAGGGAAAGAATCATTCCTTTATAAACATTTTTGTTGGGCTTGCTTTTGTGGCTCAGGCCACTGACACACTGGTGTGAAAATACAAACAGCCCCAGAGACCCTGGTTTGAAAAAACAAAATGAACCACTAAAGAATAAAGACGTTTCTTCCTTGTTTCCTTAAATGCATCTCCCTCTCTTCCTCTCTGAAAGGAATTACGAACAATTAGTTGTTCCCCCAGACGCGAACCGAGGCCCTTGGGAGGTATGTGGACTGCGCTTAGCCGAAGGTGACTGACCCAACCACTGCTCCCCCGTACGCCAAAAACTAGCTTTTTTTTCCTCCACTACTGGTTTTCTAATCTGTGAAGTTAGTTCAGTAATCGACAAGTTTTCAAAACAACATATAAAGTCAGCTTTTCTAAAACAAAGTAAGATTAAATTATTTGGCAGGGCGTCGCCAGCAGCCACGTGACGGGCGCTCCCCCTGCCTCCCTCTGCGCGTCTGGCCGCCTTCCCAAGTGGGGCGCGGGGCCTGGCGGCTGCGGGGACCCCGCAGTGATCCGGGCTGCAGCGGCCGCTTGGGACGGAGCTGCCGGAAACCGTCTCGCGCAGGTCGCGACTGCACCAGGTGTGTGTCCCTCCCCGACACGCGCAGACGGTGCCACGAAGCACACCCGCTCGCGCCTGACGGCTGCAGCTCGGGTGGGCGCCGCGAGGACGGGTGAACCCAGGGATGGTCACCGCCCGGCACTGGCGCAGCGGGCCCCCCGACGGCGGCGGGACAGAGGGCCGCGAGGGCGCGGAGGACAAGGAGGGCGGCGGCGACGGCGACGGGGAGACAGAAGGGCACCGCGAGCCTCCCGGCGCACCGCGACTCCTCTGGCGCTGAGGCCGGCGGGCAGCGCGTCCTCGCGGGTCTAGGACGCCGCAGAGGCGCCGAAGGAGGGAGCGATGGGGACGGCGACACGGACTCCAAGAATCAGCCTGGCTTCTGGGAAGCGTTCGCCGCCCCTTCCGACGCCGGCGGGGGAGGCACGCGCGCTAAGACGCCTCGGTGATAGCCTGTGGGCTCACAACTGTGGTGTTGACCGCGGGCTTAGCTAAGCAGTCGGTGGTTATATTCGGCTCAGCGCTGGCTTCAGTAATACCCGGTAAAAGATCTCTTACCAGGATTGCTGCAGTTACAATGAAAACTTTTAGAAAAAGTAAACTCAAAAAGCAGAGAATGTCAAAGGACCGCTCCTATTGTCTCTAGGTGAGGCCACCGTGTCTAACCTAGATTCCCATAGAGGATCAAGCTGAGGGAGATTCCCGAAGAGGCCACAGCCTTGCTGAGCTCATTCTCCTTCCTCAAGTTTCTCCTGAAAATGTACCCTCGATAAATCATGTTGTTGAACCTCTAAGGCTCCTATTGGACTTTCTAACTCGGGGGCGCATTCCTCTCCCCCTCAATGAGGGAAGGTAGCACTTGATTGCCGGACTAGCTAATGAGTTTTACAACCACAGGACTTTGCTCAACCCTGTCTAGCCAGCAAGTTTTGCAGAGCATTGTGGCTGAGGGCTCAGCCAGCTCAGAAGAAAACATCAATCAGTCTTCCAGGAGGACTTAAGAACCACCCACCAAAAGTTCCCCCAAAGACGCTGCCCTCTCCCCAGCATGAAAAGCCGGCACCCAACCAGCTGGGTGCCATCTTCACTTTGATAAATCTTTAATCAATCTTAAATTCTCTCTGAAACTTTCTCCTTCCTGGGGTGGGCCACAGAAGAAACTAATACCCCTCTTCCAGATTTGGCTTCTACAAAACCCAAATCCAGGGAGCAAAAATTTGATCTAAGCCTAAAATACTAATTATGCGATGTATCTGTAATATTATTTTGTTGGAGTTTTTTTAACCATAACAAGATGAGTGAAGAAGGTGAGGGAATCTTCTTTAAGCGCTTTTTATTTTTTTAAGGAAAGGTGCAGGCAGGAATGCATTTGAGTAGGTGAGCAGGCAGGAAGGGACAGGAGGAAAAAACATTTTTTTAATTTTTATTCACTTCACATTGGTTGGCCCCCCTGGCCTGGGACAGGAATCGGGTCCTTGGGATGTGTGTGGGCAATTAGTTCTAGTTTATGATTAAAAGCAGAGGTGAAATTTAAAGCTTTCCAGTGGACCGCGTTGCTTCAAACGGTTTTTATTTTTTGCTTCATTAGCTCAGGAATCTGGGCCCACGGTTTCCACAGTCAGCAGTTTAGGCTCCCGAGCCACCGGAGGCAATAAAACAAATTGTTAAAATATAGCCTGACCATGCAGTCTTTGAAAACACCCTCCGAAAAGTCAGAACCGTCTATTTCGGGAAAAACCAGATTCGTCAAATGAATGTTCTGCTAACAACTGTTGGAGAACCATGTCAAGATCACGCATGCTTTCTAACAACGCTACGTTTTCTAGGGCTTGACATTTTCAGCGATGGAGAAATACTGTATTTCGTAAATGGAAACACCACTGCCAAAAACAGAACGCTATACACAGAATGCCATCTTGTGCTTTCAAAGACCAGCGATATGTTAGAGCGAAGGCGAAAATGTGTGTCCCTGTTCGCTGCGCCCCCTTCGGCAGTGGCGACCGGCGTGCTGGTGGGCCAGGCCCGCGTGAGTGTTCTGGGCCCCGGACTCTGACCCGGACCAAACCCCCTCAAGTCCTAACGCCCCAAAGAGGGTCTCCCGGGGGAGCGGGAAGTTCGTGGGTGGTGTGCGGACACCTGCAGGCTCCAGGCCCGGGCCTGCGCGTCGGGGCGTCGAAGGAAACCTGGCGTCTCGTGGGTGGGGAACCGGGTGCGCAAGCGGCCTGGGCGGCGCCGACCTCATTCCAGGGCTCCGGGGAGCCGTAGCGGGTGTTAAATAAGAAGAAGAACCCCATCTGAGTCTAGGGTTTATGGAGTTTTTCAGATGCTGCTCTAGAGCGGGCAGAACGCGCCGAGGGAGGCATGTGGAGGGGAGATGCGGACGACCGCTGAGGGGGCTCCTGCGCTAGACTCCAAGAGCGTCATGATGGCGTCTATGGTAGACCAGTCGCTGGACCAGGGATGTTGGACGTATTTCCGATAGACCTTTGAAATGTAAAACTGACAAGATTTCCTTCTGCAGCAGAAGTGCCTGTGAACAAAAGTTCAAAGTGAAGCATGGTCCCCAAGTTTTGTTGTTTTTCTTGCGCCACTGAAGCATTAATGTTAGTCCAAGTTTCAGGGTGATAGTACAACTTGGATTTGGACATGGCGATTCTGAATTGTCCTAGAGTTGAGCTCCTGGGTGAGGAGTGGAGGATAGCTGGCTTGGTGATATCAAACTGCTGATATGGTGCACCCTGGTGGTTAAGCAGTTAAGTCCGCTGCCTCTGGTGCAGTCCTCATATGTCTCACGAACCTGGTTCTTACCTAGGGGGTGGTGGAGTGAAGAACAATTAAAAAGAAGCTAATGTAAATAAATAAAAATGTTTCTTCCTTTGGTCACCTTGCTGGCTTAGTGGTTAGTCCACCGCCTCCAGGCAGCGCACATCCCAAGGATCTGGTTTGTGACCTGGTTCTGGGAGGAACAACAAACATGACCAACTAAGTTAACATTAAATAAATGCGTATTCCTCTCTCTTCCTGCCTCCCTCCCTTTCTACTCACCTGCATTCCTGCCGGCACCTTCGAAAAGAACTGATGATGACAGGTAAAGTCTGGACCGGGGCCAAACCTGGGCCTCACACTTAGGCGGAAATAACATAAGTTTTTATTTTGAGATACATCTTGAGATGAAGGAATCAAGGGTGATGGCTGCAGGGCAGGTAGAGTGGGTGGGCCCTGCTGGTGCTGCCTCCATCTGGGAGACTCTTGTGGTTCCAGGACTTTTTGAGGAGGGGAAGGTGTAAGAAGAAGTTGTACCTGGCATGGAGGTGGGATTTGATTTTTTTAAAGAGAGGGAAGGCAGCCGAAGCACTTTTATTTAGTTTGGCTTTTTTTCCCCTTGACCCTAGATGTGAACCACAACTGCTTCTGGGTCCTTGGACTTTGCATGGTTCACACTCCAGCCATCTCAGCAGCTTGAGCTAGAAGGGCACACCCAGAGGTGGAATCTTGCAGTGTTGTAGACTCTGCTCCAAACACTCAGCAGACTGTCCACTTCCTGGGAGGCTGTCCACTAGGCTGTAGAGCAATCCAGGCCCAATCAAGGGCACTGTGCCTCAGCTCTCAGGGAAGTGCATATTTAAACTGTATAGAATTAGCAAGTTATATTTATATAAGCAAGTAGTATTTGGTTGAAATGACAATGTATCTCTTATATAATAAAATGGTCTTTGTCACCAGTTCCTGGCACAGAGGTCCTAAAACCCATGCATTTTTCTGAATGCAATCCCTGCTTCTTGTTTTTCATATGTGGGTTCTTTAGGACAAACCTGAGTTTATGCTATAGAAATGGCTTAGGATGAGGGCCCTAGGTACCCTTAGGATGGAGCATGTCACCAGAAAGACCAGTTAGGGGATTAGACGCTCAGCCCTCTCTCCGGACCTCCGGGGAGAAGAGTAGTACTCCTCTTCAGGAAATTCTGAGTTGGTGAGAACATCAAAATGTGTAAAGTGTGGCCAAACTGCAGAGGGCCTGGAAGCATGTCCCCCCACAATATTGCCTAGATGCTGGGCTGTTTTTGAATTATATTGTTTTAGTAATTCAGTAAACCAAGTGTGTTCCTGAGTTCCCGCAGTCATTTTAGCAAAGTAGTGAACCTGAGGAGGGTGTGATGGGAACTTGTTAAACACAAGTATGGGTGCCCCTGGGACCTGGGTCTTAGCACTGGCTTCTAAATGGAAGACATTATGGGTCTGATCTCTTAAACTTGAGATGTAAAATTGATGGTAAGAGTTAATATTAGGTGTTAGGTTTTCACCATGTTGGGTCTGAGATATCCCAGGGACCCCTGAGTGCAGCTGTTAGAGGTACAGCTAGAAAAACATCTGGAGTGTAAAGGTTTTCAGGTAGAAAATATTCATAAGCAAGTGACTGGCATATGGAGTAGACTTATATTAGAGGGAGGCCTCTGCATCATGGTCATGATGGCAGTATCTCAGGAAACAATGGGAGGGTATTCTCCAAGCACAGAGACTCTTAGCTTGGGCAACTGGACTGGGTGGTGGTGGCAATCTTCATTAAAAGATGAAGGAGAATACTGGTGACAAGTGGGGAGAGTGTCTACTTAGTGGCACAGACTTCTAAGGGGAAGTAGATAGGCGGTCTGTTTAGAGCAGTAATGGAATTCTGGTGCAGAGGTAAAGGCCACTGCTTTTTATCCCCTCTGTAGGCTCAGAGTTTATTGCTAACTCTCCGTGGAACCTAAGGAGTTTCAGACAAAATGGGAACTTCACTTGGAATCAGATGATATTTGCTGGTAGAGTTTTTTGACATGCGGAAGCAGGAGAGGATGGGCTATGAAGGAGTGTAGGAGGAGGGGAAAGATGTGACTGGTTTGTGCACAGTGTCTGCCACATGAAGAACTTAGGCTATCTAAATGTACATGACGTCTGGGAGGTAGCAGGACCAGGCGTGGAGGTCTTCAAAGCGGTGCTGGAACTACCTCTGCAGTGGCTGTGTCAGAAGTCTGTGGCAGTATTAGGTCTTAGTTGTGTTTGGCAAGCACTGCTTGGATTCCATATGCGGTATAGCATGTGAGGAAGCCAACAGTATGCCATTGACATGAAAGAGGGAGTTACAGTGATGTTGGGGTTATAGCAGGCATGATCTGGACATGACAGGGAAGTGTTGTCTCAAAAATGATGTGCAAATGTGGAGGGAGTTGGTATCGATGACTGAGAGTCCTTGTGCTTAGCATCTGAGCAGGGAGACTGAGCACAAGTTTGAATGGACTTATCGTGATATGAGGAACCCCAGGAAAATTAACTGTCAGGAGTAAGGTGGAGACCCCGTATGCCAGGTATAGAACTTGTATGACACTCCTTTTCTCATCAGCTGTTGCTGATACAGAAGCTGGGGATCAGGTTTCATTAGGATATAATAAGTACTGGTGGAATCAGGACCTGGTGTCTCCTCCAATTTGCAGAGTTGTGCAGGGCTAAGGACTGGGATTCCTAGTTAAAGAGGCCACTTATAAACTTACCTGCCCCCATGGAACAGGGCTTTGTGACCTTTGAGGATGTGGCTGTGTACTTCTCTCAAGAGGAATGGGGACTCCTTAATGATGCTAAGGTGCCTCTACCATGATGTGATGCTGGAGAACTTGTCACTTATAGCCTCAGTAGTTAAGGCCCCTCACTGATGCACCATTGACGTGTATTGGACTGTATTCTTCTTCTTGTAAGTGTCTTTCTGTCCCTTCC
This sequence comes from Solenodon paradoxus, assembly GCA_004363575.1. Taxonomy (NCBI): domain Eukaryota; kingdom Metazoa; phylum Chordata; class Mammalia; order Eulipotyphla; family Solenodontidae; genus Solenodon; species Solenodon paradoxus. The sequence continues at coordinate 105,175 of RJWH01003926.1, forward strand.
ATAGCTGGACAATGGGCACTGCCTTCTTCCCTAGTTTCTTGACATGGGGCGCTATGTTTGCTGGACCTGGACTTTGTGCAAACCCAGAACCTGCCCTGAGACCTTTCACAGAAGAGTTTGGTTTCAAAGTCTGGTGACCTGTCAGATCAGTTCCACTTAGCTTTGTCCCTTCTTGGTAATTTGACACATCTGTAACAATTTTGTCACAATTTCTTCCCTTTGCCTTTATTAGGCATCTTTTTAGATCTTTCCTCTATGAACTCATAATCATGTGCCCTAAAATAGTCATGAAATACAGGAAATAAGCTGTTAAAGTAAACCCCTTCCCCAGGGTTATTTGTGTAATAAATTTTGTTTGGTAGTGTTACAGGTTGGAACATTCTGTGCCAGAGTTATTTATTGGCTGCCTGTTTTACTGGGAAACTTGAGCCTTCTCCAGCAGCAGTCTACCCACAGTGAAGAGCAACAAGGTAGAAGCAGGAAAAACTCTCTCACTCAGGAAGTGCCTAAGTGCATTGAAAATGCCCTTTGAGTGTAGTGAATGTGGGAAATTCTTTAGACAGAGGTCCACCCTCAGTGAACACCAGAAACTTCACAATGGAGAAAGATCTTATAAATGCAGTGGATGTGGGAAATCCTCTGATTCTCCTAACACTTTGAACACAAAAGAGTTCACACTGAAGAAAAGTTTGATGGGTGCAAACGTGGGAAAGGTTTTAATTTTAGATCCAGCTTTATTATACACCAGTGAATTCACAATGTGTGCAGAAGACGTGGGAAAACCTTCATAAAATTTCACTTCATTGAGCAGAGGATTCACACTTAAGAAAAGTCTTGTGCATATAATGAATGCAGAAAATTCATTAGACACATTCAAGCATAGTTTACCACCAGGAAGTTTATACTGGTGAGAGGCCTTTTGCAAGTGCAATGAATGCATGTGGGAAAGCGTTCATTCACAAAATCGTAAAATTTCAAAAAGTACCTTGAGTGCAGTGAATGTAGGAAAGTTTTTGTTTAACTGAATGGGGCAGGCAGTAAGAGAGGGAGGAGGAGGAAGCATTTATTTTGTTTACTAGTTCATCTTTGTTCTCAGCTGCCCCAGGACATGAACCTGGGTGGTACTCTCCCCAAGTTCATCCAGGAGAAAGGCTTTAAATATAGCACCAATTTTATCACAAACCAGATAATTCATACAGAAAAAAAAACTTTAGGGGTGCAGCAAATGTGGAAAAGTCTTCAGTAGTGGGTTTTCCTTTATGAAACACCAGAAAGCTTGTGCCTGGAGAAGGTCATAACTTTTTATAGGATGTCCTGTCATCTTACTCAGCATAAATAAGCAGAGTATAGACTTTTCAAGGGTGCATCAAACAGAAATTGAGCCTTGGGTACCTTGAAGATCTGCAGATTGATGATTCAGTACAATTTTCAGATACTGGGATCCTTCCTGTAGCTAACTTCAACTTTCTGATCTACTATGGAAGTTTATCTTACCATTACCCTGTGGTATGACTCCATCATGTCCATTGGTCACCTAAATAGACTCAGGGAATGCTTGACCCTTGTTCTCCAAAACCTTTAGGTAATTATAAATAATGTGAGACTAGCAGAGGTCCCTATTTTACCTTACCAGACTGTTTAAGGCATAGATAATACACAGCTTTGCATAATAGGAGTAGTCTATGTTCTTTTGATAACATGCTAAAACTCCGTGGATATTGGATTTTTCTTCATATAATTATATGTCTATATATGTATAATTATACTATGGAGTTTTGGGGTTTTTTTTCTATTTCCCCCCAGGCCACCCATCCCCAGTCACCAAAACACTGCCCTGATATCCTGTTCCTCCTCTTCCCTCCTCTGTCACCCCCTCCCCATCTGTGGATTAATTTCTCTGCCGTATCTCCCAGTAGGCAAACTGACTATCTCACCACATGATAGTATGTGTGCTAATAAAACCTTTTTTTGAAAGCCATATTTAATCTTGGAGGTTTGTGCATTATTGTGTGGCGTGTTTAAGACAGAATTGTGTTCTGCCACTGTGAAAGGTGACCCCCAACTATGTTATGCACAAGCACATTTAGATATCAAATAGTTTTTAGCCATCTTTAAGTTTCTTTTTCTTTCCTTTTTTTTTTTTTTCCTCCTGGCCTTGGATCTCAAAGCTGGATCCTTGGGCTTGACATAGTCTGCGTCTTTAGCTGAGTTAGTCACCTGAACCTTGAATGTGCCCAATTTTCATTGCTTTTAAAGCCTCTCAGGAAGGATTTCCCAGCAATGTGGTCCTAATCATGTGCACTGAAATAGAATGCAGTCACGTGTTCCTTAAAAACATTTCTGTCAACAATAGACCTATATACAATGGCGGTCCCTATAGGCTATGCCATATATCCTGGATCTGTAGTAAGCTACAGCATCTAGGGTTGTATAATTGCACTTTGCCATTCACAGAACAACAAAATCATCTAGTGACGTATTTCTCAGCATATCCCCATCATTAAGTGAGGCATGACTGGGGTAGGCACATGGAACTGGTTGGAAGACTGAGACTAGGTAAGAATAATATTTGAAGTGGTAGGGGTGGGTCTTTAAGAGAATCAGCCTTGTCATGCAGTCAGCTAAGGGGAGGACCTTGTTTCTTCTTTGGGCAAAGAAGTGTTAATCTCAGGGATTAAGTGACTTCTGGCAAAGGGGCTAATTAGAATTTAGGGATACAATTTCTTCAGATTCATCATAATTGTCCTATATATTTCCATGCCAATTTTCAAGATTTTAATCCTTTCCAGTCAGTGCCCCCACCTGAACAGTAAACACCATTCCAAGATTGGGACTCAGATTGCAATATGAGACTTGGGGTTTAGTTCTCAGCAATCTCAAATCAGAAACTATAGGAAATAGGATTTGGTATCCTTGATGTCCTCGCTCTGCTCTCTGCCTGCAACACTGCTGTAAAAAACTAGTGGGTCTTCCAACCAAAATAAGTGTTTCTGCTTGCCTACCTACTTGTCTTCATTCCTACCCGCACCTTTCCTTTAAAAAAAAAAAAAAATTCCATTGTCTTCCAAAACTTTAATTACTTGAAAAAAATATAAATTTGGTACCAGAGTTATGCCCTGTGATTATTTGGGAAGATTAATATGTTAGGACTGAACACAGTAACAGTATTTTAATTTCTGTGGCATTTTTCTGAATGTGTCTGTTGAGTGCTGCCTTTTCATATATGTGGTTGCCATTTATTTTGATCCCTCAGCCATTTCATCACTATTGTTACTAAGTTTACTGTGGATAGTCTTCTACAGTCTGTCTAAAAAAAAAGTGGGGTTTCATTTTACTTTCTTTGTTTCATATAATTTCTATAAATATTATTTCACTATTACAAAATAAAATGACCTCTGGTTTGGATCACATAGAGTGATGATATCCTTAATTCAAAGTTATGAAAATATACTCCAAAATGTTTACTTAGATATTTGTCATTCTTTATATTTTCAGATCCAGTCTTTATTCGGTCTTAATTATGAAGTCAAAAGTTACCTCTGTTTACTGAACTAACAGCACAAATATTTAAATGCCATGGAAGAAATAATTTCTCGATAATTTCAGAATTTATATTTATCAAGAAAAATATATCCATAGACAAATGTATGTGACTTATTTTACATGCTGCTCCTGTGGCGCTGACTTCATGTATTTTCATTTTCAGTATAAAGTGTCAGTTCCCTTTGTCTTTACTTCCCTTGAGCTTTTATTTATTTTAATTTTGATATTTAATCACTACTTGGAAAATGTTAGAAATGTAAGCACAAAGAAATATTACCAAATATTTATATCAAATTATGCTAAATAAGATATTTGCATTATTGAAATATGTTTACATATATTATCTTGGGGTATAGTTTGTTTCTGTCATTATGTCCCTATATTTACATTCTTCTCTTGATTCAAACAACCTGCATATTTTGTACACTGATCTGAATCATAGTTTTTCAACAAGAATATATCCTGGAGAAAACTCTTGAGAGTCAATTCTGCTGTAATTCAATGTCATGTCCCTAATGTACCACCACGTTAGACAAAAACCAAAATGAAAACCATTAGGCTTATTGAGACAGTTCATCAGTAAACATAAAAGATGGAAGTCTAATAAATATAGTAACAGTGTACACATTAAGAGTTTGAGAAAAGGCACACCCTGGTGGTTTAGTGGTTAAGTCTGTTTGTTGCTTCCTAGTCGGGTGCTGGGGTGGCAACAACCAAGATGAACAACTGAATGAAATAGATGCTTCTTCCTCCTCTCCCTTCTTTCCTGCATACTTGTCTTCATACATACCTGCACCTTTCCTTCACAAAAAAATCTCAAGAAACACATACTCTCATAAATATGATACTTGGTCATAAAAGTTCTCAAATTTACAGAAGTGGGTGTCAGAAGCAGGGCAGCTGCTGGGTTATTGTGAGATGGTGGAAACAGCTGTCTAAAGTCAGACAATAACCTAAAATTCACCCTCCAGAAGTGAGTGGGTGTGGGTCTAACATGGTGAACAGGGGAGCTGGTAGACTGCCGAGTTGTGTGCATTTTTATATTCCTACATGATGTGTTTTGGTTGGGGGGAGTTTTCTGCATTCCAGACTTTCTTACATAAGAAGCATCTGTAAGCACAAAACTCTTCTGTATTCTCAAAGTGCTTCCTGATTTCTCGGTTATGTTGGGAAAAACTTTGGAACAGCGGTTATTCTATGGTAGAGTTATGTGCAAATGTGCACCCCAGCTATTTCTAATGCGGCTCTTCAGGGAATCGCTCTTGTACAAATAAGCAAATAGTGTTAAGCAGTCGCTTCAGGTAAGAAAGTAAGCACATAAAAGTACTCTCTATCATGACGCTGATTTCTTTTTTCTTTTTCTTCTATGAATTCTGTTTGGGGGACAAAACCTACACTCCTAGATTTTGACGCAATGAGTTCTGGCAGAGTAGAATTGGGGATTCTCTTCCTCACACAGACTACAACTGGGATCCTGGGAAATTCCTTCCTCCGTTGTCTTTATAGCTTCTCGTTGCTCAGGGGGCATAAATTAGGACCCACAGACCTCATTCTCAACCAAATGGTCTTAGCCAACCCCTGAACCTTTTCTCCAAAGGGCTCCCTCAGACAATACTGGCCTTTAGAAGACAGTATGTCCTGGACGACGCTGCCTGTAAACTTGTCCTTTGTGTCCACAGAGTGGGCGCAGGGGTGTCCTTCAGCAGTATCTGTCTCCCCAGTGGCTTCCAGGCCATCAAGCTGAACCCCAATATTTGTAGGTGGATGGAGCTTAAGATTAGGGTCCCCAAGGTTCATTGGCTTCTGCTGTTTCCTCTGCTGGCCCCTGCATCTGGTGATAAGTGCCTGTGTCCCCAGCGTGGTGACAGGCCCTGTGAAGAGCAGAAACCTGAGTGTGAAACAAAGCTCGGGTACTGCTCCTGGCAGATGCCCGCGAGACTGAGCTCCCTACACCGTCATTTACTTCACGCCCAACTTTGTGAGCTTGGGCTTCATGGTTTGTGCCAGTGGCGCCACCGTCTTTCTCCTGCGCAGACACAGGCAGCGAGTCCCGCACATTGGCGCCCAGCGCCTCGCCGTCCGCCTCGCCCTTGAGACCAGAGCCATTTACACGATCCTAATCCTGGTGACCGTCTTCGTCAGCTCTAACTCAGTCTACAGTATTCCGACGATTTGGATGACTCTAACCTCAGGCCCGGGCCACTGGATGCTAAAGAGCTACGTGTTTCTGTCATCCTGTTTCACCACCTTGAGCCCCTGCGTGCTCATCGCCAGCGACCCGCGCGCCTCCCAGTTCTGCGCCGCCTGCTGCACAAGAAGAGACAGTTTTCCTCCTGCCCGTAGTGCTGGGGTCGGTCCTCGTCCTCGTAACGTGTCCGTATTCGGTGTCGGTTACCAGCGGGGAGCTTGTACCTTAGTGGCAAACAGGCCTGCGGTGTCCTTGACAGTCCACCTGCCAGCGAAGAGTGAGGTCAGGTGCTGGCTGCACGAAGGTGACCCAGCCGTTGTGCCGAGTTGAGAGGCTCGGGGATTCTGAAGCACTGTACCGACGACATGTCTAAATCTAGAGAGTTAGGAGACAGTTGTCACTTTGGGTCTTGTGAGCATCACAGAAGAATTCATAGAAGAAGAATATTTTTAATACATTTTTGAATCATAATCAGTTCCAGTTTTTTCTGACAGAAAGAAAATCAGGGCACCCCCTGGTGGAGCAGCGGTTGGATCAATCGCCTCTGAAGGAGCACAACCAACATATCCTTGGGTTCAAGAGTCGGGGGCCAGGGGGAAGTACACTAAATAAACAACTAAATAAAATAAAGATGCCTCTTCCTCCCCTCTCTCTTCCTGCCTGCCTGCTCACCTTCATTCCTGCCTGCACCTTTCCTTTAGAAAAACAAAAGAAAGAAAATCACCCTTGGAAACATACTATGCAGCCTCAAAAGATTGGGAGAAATTCTTTGGGGGAGTGCAGAAAGGAGAGCCACAGACTACAAAACTAGAAAGGGAGGTGCTGGAGGCTTATGGTGTGCACTTCTGGCAGTGAAAAAAAAAATAGATTTGTTTTAAAAATGACAGGAAAGTGAAAGGGTTCAAACTGGGTGAAAATGTCAGTGAACCTTATTTAAATTACTTATAAAAATGTTTATTTTAAAGTTTCCTTATGTGATGCGCCCTCGTGGAGTGGGGTTTGGACATAATCCACATACATCCCAAGAACCCAGGTTCGTGTCCTGGCCAGGGGAGAACAGCCAAAACGTACAACTGAAAAATCAAATCTTTCTTCCTCCTCTCTGCCTGCCTGCCTGCCTCTGATCTCCATCCCTGCTCACACACTTTTCCTTAAAAAAAAAAAAACTATAATTATTAATATGTTAACTATGTCATACTTTAAATTTTATAGCTTGAATATTAATTCATTCTCAAGAAATGTGTTGTCAAATTCCAGTGGCCAGCATTTCCTTCTAGCATTTAGAGAATACTCTTCTTAGCCATTTTTATCTAAATGACATATTTCCAAAGAGAAAACTTGATTTGTAAAAGATTTAAGTATTTTCTTCCTGTAAAATGATCATATTCTCATTTACTTTTGGGTTTTTCTTTGATATTTTATGATCTGAAAATTCCTAGTCATGCGAAATGTTTACATACATAACTTGTCATTATCTTCTGTAACTTAAAATGCCAGCAATACTTAAATTCAAGTTGTGAGCATTTAAATCTTGCTTCATCTCCAACATTGTCGTGATTGTTTTCATTTTCTTCTTAAAAAATGTCACATTCTCTAAACATGTGTAGACTTCATTTTTTTAAAGATTAGTCTAACGCATGCTACTTTAATTTTCACCAGCATGAAAACAAAATTTCATTCTAGTATTTGCACAATGTTTTGTATGCAGAAGTATCTACATTAAATATTAGTCTGGCGAGGTGTTGGCATTGACTTACTTTTTATGACCTTTGTTTTGTTTATAATCTAACTCTCTCAAAGCCCAGGTTGATCCTTCAGACGGAATTTCACCTCGTTGCTACTTGGATTGCGGCAGTATTTTCTTTTGGGGGGCGAACGCTGGCCCCGCAGTCCCACCCCTACCCGCCTGCAGCGGGCGAGGAGAAAGTAGCTGATCCAACGGGGACAGACGCCGTGCGCCCCGCAGCGTCCGGTCCGGACAGTGCTCCGGCCGCTGCAGCCGCCTGTCGTGGCGTGTGTCCTTATCTTGCGAGCGTTTAGCAAATTGGGGTTTGGGGGTCTCATGGACGCCCTAAGATGGGGGACCTCGGTGATGCGCCCAGAACCGCAAGGAACTGGCCGGGTGACGCCGTTCCAACCCCGACCAGCCGCGTCCAGGTGGGAGGGACAGGCGGAAACCTCCAGGGAAGCGGCCGACTTGGAGCCGCGGCGCCGGGCGAGGGAGGGGAGGGGAGAGGAGAGCGGAAGGCGGGGAGCCGGGGTGAACAGCCGCACCCGGGTGGGCGCAGACCCTGGCTCCGGGGTGGGGTGGGGGGCGTTTTACCTGCGAGGGGGGCGCAGGAACAGTTTTGAGGCGCGGGCGCAGAAGACAGGTACCCGACCCCCAAAGGATCCTCCAACCCAGTCATTTCCAGCCCCTGAATGCAAAATGGGAGCAGCCCTCCACCGCCGGCCTCCCTCCCCGTCGCACCCCACCGGGGCAATACCGGGATGCTACTCCGCTGGGGACCTGAAGTAGGGGATCCAGTACGAAAGGCCCCGATCACCTAATTTAGGGGCGGGGCGGGGAGGTAATTGAAACAGCTCGTTTACTTTTTTCTCGGTTTTACGTGGGGATATTCGCATCCCTGTCACAGCCCTTGGCCGCCCGGACAAACCGCGCAGGAGCTCCATGCGGTGTCTGAAGGGTCGCGCGCCTCTCTCTGGGCTGGGGTCTTGCGCGGCGGGGGAGATGCTGTGTGGACAAGGTCGCTGGTGCCCGGGAACCTGGGGGGATACCGGAGACCATCGGCGAAGAGCCGGCTGTGCGGCCGAGACTGAGCCCGCACCGAGGCCCCTCGGGCCGTCCCCTCCGCTGGGAAGGTGCGCTGGGCGCTGTCGGGAGCTCTCGGGAGAAGCGAGCCCGAGTCCCAGGGTGGTGCTGAGACCGCCTGGAGGCGCAGTGATACCCGCAGCCAAAGCCCTGGTCCACACGTTTACGATTGGGCGGCAGGGGCGGGAAACTCTCGTGTGCAGACTCTGAAGACGACGCCCGTGAGAAAGTGCCCCAGGTCGTTAAAACTGTCACCTACCTGCGGGCTCTGCAGGCCCCCTGCTCCCGCCGGTTTCAGGTTACCCCCCCCGCCCCCGCCGCGCTCCTGAGGTTGCAGCGCAGACCTGGAGCCAGCTCAGCTGGGGCGGTGCCGGAGGGGGTGTCCCCAGGCAGCTGGACCTCCACGGAGCCCTCGGGTGAATCTGCAGCGCGGAGCTGGGGGCGCGGGACAAGCCTGCAAAGCAGCGCCCAGGCGGGAGACGTCGACCGCTGGGACCCCAGGGGCTGCGGGCTGCGGCGCCCCCCAGCCCGCTCCGCCGCAGTAGGGATCGCTGCCCCGTTCGGTCCAGGCGCTCCGGCCACCCCCGGCGCTCGAAGCTGCAGTCCCCGCGGAGCCCATTTCCCCACTTCGCTGGCCTGGGCGCCACACGGACACCCGGAGAAGGGTCAGAAGGGCTTAGGGCTCCGGGGACGCCCGCGGCCCAGTGGAGCCCCGCCAGGAGGTCGCACTGCAGCCTAGAGCCAGGGCGCCGCCCGCTGGCAAAGCCCGGAGGCGGGGATTCCTCCTGGACGCTGGTCACTGGCTTTTTGCGTCGTCCCCCCACCCCCGTCACAGGAAGAATTTTCATCACTGTATGGTACTGGTTTGTGGGAATTTGGGCGCCTCCCCTCCTCGCTTAAAAAGAGAGAAAAGGGGTTTATGTTTCACAGCCTAATACTACAAGCAACTTTTTAGAAAATATTTGGGAATAAAGGTAACCAGTTTTTAACTTTAAAAGCGCTGGGAATAGGAACATGATGAAATTTTTATGGCCCCAATACCAAAACGGCGATGGTGCCCTCCCAAGCAATTCAAAATAAAAGTAAGTTTTAAAATGTTTCATTAAAATAATTAAAACTTACAAATAACTTAGAAGCTGAAATAATGTCAGAATGCAAGTTCACTGAGTGAGGGAACAAAGCTGGCGCAACTGCGAGCCGGGCATCAACAGAATGAGGGGTCGTTTTCCTAGGGGTTTCCTGACAGCCCCCTGCGCGGCCCCGCCCTCACCCGGCGCATGCGCACTTCACTCCCTGGGCAGCGCAGCCCTGATGGGGTCCCTTACTGGGACCTAGCATGTTTTCGTTGTTTGAACTGCCCAGACACAGAGGACTGGGGAAAACACTCCATAGGAGCATGGGGGACCTGGGTGCAAGTTCAAGCAACATCAGTCCCTTTCCGGGCTGGAGCTGATCTCCATAGTTACCTACCAGCGAGGTTCAATCATCTAGGTACATATATGATGATGCCCTTTGGCTGACCAGGTCCACTAAAAACCCTAAAAATTATCTTTTCTGCTTTTAAGCAACGGTACTGGCAGGAATGAAGGAAGGCAGGCAGGGAAAGAAGAGGAAGAAGCCTTTATTTAGTTGTTTCTCTTGGTTTTTCCCGCCAGCTCCAGGTCAGGAACAGGGGACCTGGGGATGGATGTGGACTGTATTCAACAGCTACTCTACGAAGATGTGCCAAATAACAACCCTAAACTTCTCTGATCCACAGTAGATCATCGGACCCAATTTCCTCTCCAGTTTAGTGGGTAGTGTACTTGGGACCTGAGTTTATTTCCCTAGATACCAAGGAGTGACAGAGGAGAAATTCAGACACATGGGCCTTGATTATGCTTAACCTGCTTAGAACTAAATGATCCTCTGAGTCAGGCCAGTCTCCACCGTTCAACCCCATGGATCCGAGTGCACAGGCATAAGGAGTCAATAATCTTACCTCCCCGGGGAAAAGCACAGTCTTTGCGACTTTCTCCAGGAGGTAGAATGACCAGACTTTTCATTTTCTACTTTGTAATGCATACGGTTCAGTACTCCTTAAAAAGAAAAAAATATATTGGGAAAATGTAGGTGCACTGACTCGTTTTTACAACCTCAGTTTAAAAAATCTTAGTTTTTGCAGCACTCTGCTGGCTGCGCCATTAAGTCTTCTGCGCTGGGCCCGTGTACGCGCCAGAGACCAGGGCTCCCCACCCAGGGCGAGTACAAAGGCCAGCGTGGACAACCAACGTGCTTCTTCCTCCTCTTCCACCCTCTGTTCGCCTTCCCTCCTGCGGACCCCTTTCTTTAAGAAAAACGAAAGGAAAGAGATCTGCTCCAGGGACGTGCGCATGCGGTTCGCACGGCTGAGACGCTGGCGTGCAAAGTGTGCAGCACAAGCATCCGAGTTCGCGACCCAACGCAGGTAGGAGAGGGAGCCAAAATAAAAATAAATAAAGATATTTCTGTTGTTCGCAGGAGTCAGAACTACAGGGTTTTCTTGCCTTTGCGTCAAAACCGCCTAGGAGACGTGATCAAACGCAGAATCTTGGGCCTCCAAAGCGCGTAATTCAGCAGGTTGCCAAGACTGAGAATTCCGAAGGTGCAGAGATCAAATTCTAAGAACCACAGGTCCAGCCCTGCAGGTGGGATGCGGCTCTAACCTCCGGGGCGGAAGCAGAGTTCTCGACCCACACCTTCCCCTGAGGGCCGAGGGCCGGTGACCGCAGGAGACCGCTCTCCACCGCCAGCAGCAGCGCCCCAGCCTCCGTCCGGCCGCTGGAACGCCCGCCCAGGGCCGCGGCCTAGCCCGCGCGAGTCGCTGTCAGTCGGAGCGGATGGACGGGGCTGGCTCCGCCCCTCGGGGCCCGCCCCAGCTCCATCCCGGGCCCGCAGCGGCCCGCCCGCCGGCAGCCTGGAAACCCCGCCGTGCTGCAGCAGGTAGGCCCCGCGCTGGGTCTCAGGCGCAGGGCTTCGAGCCGGTGCGAGCCCAACGGTGGCGAACCAGGTACCGCTTCCTGTTAAAGCCTTTGCCGCACTGCTGGCACGTACGGGCTCCCCCCGAGTGCGCCCCCGGCCGTGTCTGGCCCCTGGGGGATCCCGCTCCTGTCACAGCCCGGAGTGCAGACCGGCCTCCCTGAGGCTCGATTTCCCAGGACAGGGCTCCTCCGGGGCGTCTGCTCCGGCCTCATTTGACCTTTCTGCGCTTCTAGAGGCTCCTCGCAAGGCCTGTCTTGCGGCAGCCTGGGGTCCCTTGGAGGTCCCCGAGTCAGGCTGCCCTGGAGCAAGGCTCCCTCAGACCCAACTGGCTGCGAGGTGCTTGTCTCTCTGGCCTGCGGCTCTGCTGTGTCACCTGGGGGAGAGCCGTCGCAAACGGGCTCTGAGGGGCGCAGTAGAGAAAATGCAAGATAACAGGAGTTTGGGGGCGGGCAGAAAACAGTAGGCTGAGTACAGCACACCGAGATGATACAAACCCAAACAGGCTCTTAAGTCCCTGGTCCTGCGCCCCTAAGTGGCCAGCTGCCTAGCTCGTGTCGCGGACCATGCCGAGCGCCTCTCTCTCCTGCTTCTCCTCCTCCAGCTGGCACGCTGGTCCCTGAATAACCGGCTGGGGGCTCCCCTGCTGCTGCCCAGTAGATGGAGAGACAGGGCAGCCTGGAGGTCACATCAAGGACTTTCTCAGAACAGTTCAGAGCAGTGGTCCCACGTATTCTCAAGGCAGCCGCGACCCCACCTGAGCAGCTGCTGGCTCCCACCTGGACAGGTGCTACATGAGAGCCCCTCTTCAGCACCCAGAGCTCCTGCCTGTGCTCCCGCAGGTGCATCAGCTCGAGGGTGGGAACTGGGTGCCCTGATGATGGAGAAAGAAACGGGACATGGGTGTTTGGATGAAAAGGATGAAACCTCTCTTGGGGGACGAGACCAGGAATGCAGCTGCTCCCAGAGTGACAAGGCTTATCTGTGTTCTGAAACCGAGGGTCTTGCCATCCTTGTTTCTGAAACCTCTCCAGGGCTTCCCTGGTGTCCGAGACCTGAAAACTACTGGAACAGTGAGTGGCATCCTGACCATCAGGACTGGAGGGAGCGGGCAGAAGACCTGAGCTGGATTCTGTTCTGAAGAGAAAAACTATTCGCTCTGGAGGGGAGGGCTACAGCATCAACCACCCTGAGGGAAAGGCAGGAGGGTCCAGGGAGAGGGGCTGGGAGAACCCTCCCTCACTGAGGACTGCTTTGCTCTGGAAATGAGAAAGTCGGCTTCACTTCCCAATACTGGAAGGTTACGTCAAAACAGCAATGAGTTTGTGAAGGGGCTCACTGCTGGACAGAGAAATCTGCCACAGACCCTGCACTGATCTGAGGCCTTCTCTTGACAACTGTGAGCATCAGATATTGAGAAGGAGAAAGGTTTTCTCATTGCCATCTCAAAAGACATTCCCAGTGTGCCCTGGTGGAGTAGAGGTTTGGTCAGCTGCCTCCGGCCAAAGTGCAGGCCACATGCATCCCAAGAACTGGGGTTCGCGTCCTGGGCTGGGAGAACAACCAAGATGTGCAACAAAATGAATATAAGTAAAGCGCTTCTTCCTCCTCACTCCTCCTGCCTCCTCGCCTTCATTCCTACCTGCTCCTTTCTTTTGAAAAAAAAAAAGTCATTCCCATATGTCTTCTAGATCATCTGTCCCTGTGGTGGCTGGTGGCCCATGATCACCATGCAGTAGAATGTGACTTTTAATGGAGACGGTGTTGGTTATGAAGACCCAGGGAGCGGATAATTCTCCTGAAGGGCCGCCTGATTCACACTGTCTTCTGAGCACAGCCCATCACATGGTCCTGCCAACTGGGCGGTGCAGACACTTGACCCAACCAGACTGTGCCCATTAGGTTCCCTCCCATGGGATCTGGACAGGGATCTTAGCCTGAGGCCCCAGTGTGCTGGGCACTGGGGTGAGGGTTTACATTCAGAAGGGTGTGTTCTATCCCAGTCATCCCAGATGCAGATGCAGAGGCCAGGTGGGGGAGCAGGAACTAGAAAACAGTAGAGGCTTGTGGAAGACAGAAGGTGGCTCCTGTGACCTTCCTGACCAGCCAGGACCCCACAAGGATGACAGGAGGATCTTACCCCATAGGACCAGGATCCCGCAGTTTTTCAGCATCACCTCCTGGCACAGGGTCCTCTGGGCCAGGTCCAGCTGTCCCCACTCTTCCTGAGTAAAGGTCACAGCCACATCCTTGAAGGTCACCAACACCTGGAAAATCAGAGCAGTCGTCTTGCTTTGAGCTCTTGGATGGGATCGGAGCCTGTCACGTAGTGGCTGATGAAGGGGGAGTGAGACCTGGCCTGGAATCACCACAGGCTCCCGAGGGTGGAGCTCCATGTCCATCGTAAGGGGGTGTGGCTGCAACCTTTACACACAAGTAACTGTGGTGGAGAGAAAACCTTCCCAGAGGAAGTCAGTGAGGGCCACACAGACACTGATGTTCCTGGGAGGACTGTGGGGCAGAAATGGAGAGTGATGATGATATTTCTAACTGACAATAGCAGCAGCTGTGCCTTCCTGGTCCTGGGTGGGGCCCGTTGTGCCAGCTCCAGCTGAGAGCGTCACACACCGTGACTGTGACCACGGATCCCTTTCTCTGAAGCCAGACTCCCAGGGCTGGAATCAAGACTCTTCAGTCTGGCGCACTCTGGTGGCCTAGTGGAAACCAGGAGCAATTCACATATATCACAGGGTCCCTGGTTCACGACCCAGGGCAGGGAAATGACCAATGATGAAAAACTGAATGAATGAATGAAAGAAAAGTGCTTCTACCTCCTCTCTTCCCAACTGCCTCTGCTCGCCTTCATTCCTGCCTGCACCTTAAAAAAAAAATTCATGTGACTCAGCAGCTGCGTGATGACAGGAAGAACATCGTATCTCTCTAAGCTCTGATTTGCACTTAACAGTCCTCCCCTTGTGCTCAGGAACTTCCGAGATCTAGAGAGAAGATGACCAGACAATGAGAGCAGCTTCTTCACAGGTGAGCTTTCCGTGTACTCTGACCTGTACTGATTGATCCTCCCTCATCACCTCCATGTCACAATCAGCAACCAGGGGCTAAGGCAGCTCTAGAAAGTCACCATCAGTCCCTACACGTAAGGAGCAGAGGCCAAGTTTGAACATGCACTAAAAGATCACAGAGAGGCCAGAAGACAGAGGGTCCCTTAGAACTGAAACAGCCAGGAAGAGACTGTCCTAAGAGGTGACACCGATGCACAGGAAGGGTGTGAAGAGACAGCCCAGCAGAGACCTGGGGACAGTGCTTCCAACAAAGAGAAGTGCAAAGGCTGCAAAATGGTAAAGTTTGGCAAGTGCAGGACTGGGGAGCAGTGACAAGACGGAAGGGGCAGAAGGGACCAGCACAGAGGACCCAGGAAAAGAGCCAGCAGCCCCGCAGCTGGTGACTGTGTTTGCTCATTCCTTCAACTACCTGTTGAGTACCTTCTATAAGGCCAGGCCGGGCTGGGTCTCGGCAGGGAGCAGCACCAGGCGCTTAACCACCCAGCTAGAAACAGTCCTAAACATGCCACTAAATTACAGGAGCAAATCGACTGCCTGAAGTGTCCTTAAGTCCCCAACATCAAGAAAATCGAGCGGAGACTAGAGATGACTGTCCACTTCGCAAGGGACCACAGGGAAGGCACCCTGAAGGAAGGGACGCTGAAAGTGATGGAAAGAGCCTCATGGACAGGAAGTTAATGGACAAGCCCGACAGTGACCAGGGAGGGCCCTGGGGGTGACCAGGAGAGAGAGTGGGAGCCTCTTGTGCTCTGTGTCCAAGAGGACGCTGCACTCCTGCACACGCTCATTTCTTACCGTGTGGATGTTCTCAGTCTTCAAGTATCACAAAGTCTGAAACAGGAAAACCAAGTCACTTGCCAGCGAGGGTGGCTCCCAGCCTGCGCCGCCCCTTTTCCGCCCAGTACAGCGGCTCTTCCCCCAAGCCCGCTACTCCGGCCTCCTCCCCAACCCACTCCAGAGCTTCCTAGGAGAGGCCAGGGGCCAGGGGCCCAAGGGTCAGACCCCCGCCGGAATGAACTCTGAGATCGACACAGGCCAGGCGTCGTCTGCGTGAGGCAGCACCCGGATGATGCTCTCTGGACGGTGCTGGACTCTCGGGGACACATCACCCTGCACCCTTTCTAGTTACCTCGGCCCAGGAGGCGGAGCTGCCACTATTCCTATTTGACACCTGCAAACACAGAGGTCAAGGCCATCACAGGAAGTAGGTCAGGTTCCAGCCTCCGGTAGGGGCGCGCCGGCTTGGGGGCCCCGGGGCTCCGCTGCTGCTTCCACTCAACCTGTCTGCAGCAACGGGTCCCCGCCCCAGGCCGTCGCTGCCGGGCATCGGGAGCCCACATGCACCGGGAGGTGGCTACGTGGGAAGGGGTCCGAGCTCCGAGGGGCACCGTCCACGCACATCCGACCGGGGGACGGCAGGGCGCCCGGGCGGCCCCAGGTCTTACGGGGGCGCGGCGGCGGAACCATCCTCCCGCGGCGCGAGCCGCTGCGTCGGACCCACAGAAGTGCGCACCGGGCGCCACTCTACAGATGGCCGGAAGTCTCACCCAGCCCGCCTGCCGGTGGCGCCTTCTGACGACGTCACCCGTCCGCGGTCGCCTGCGGCCCGAGGAGCATAGCCCTCTGGGTAATGTAGTTTCTGTTGACGCGGCCAGGAGGCTTCCAGGAGCGGGGCTGCTGGCCGAGGAGGGCAGGCAAAGCGGCCAGTGAAGACGGGGCATCGGATAGTCAAAGGGGAGTTGCCCAGGTTTGCTAATCCTTTGCTCCACGTTGTTATTTCAGCTACTCTTAATGAAGTAAGTGGACACAATATATTGTAGTATTTTAAACGTCACGTGCTAGTGAGGTAGCCTTTATACATTGATGGATGCTCTCTCGGCCCACAGACTGTGCACCCACCCAGCTGGCCAGGTTCGCTGGCTGGTCGGTGCCTCAAGTTCCCCTTCTTTTCCTGAAGGAAACGTAGAGGCAGAAATGAAGGAGAGTACACAGGAAGAGAGAAGAGGAAGAAGCATTTTATTTCCGTTTTAGTTGTTTACAGTGGCCGTCTAAACTCTTGAATTGTGAGACAAAAATTTTTTCCAAAGGCAAGTACAGGCAGGAATGAAGGCGAGTAGGCAGGCAGGAAGGAAGAGAGAGGTCAAAGAAACATTTTTCTTTATTATTTAGTTGTTCATCTTGATGGTTTCCCAAGGACCCAGGTCTTGAACTGGTGACTTTGGGATATATGTGTCTGGTGGATTGGACCACCTGGTCATGAGGGCACGCTGAGGAATTCTTCTGGTGTGAAGCTACTCAGTCTGTAGTATTTCATTCAAAAATCAGACATTTCTGATAAGAGATTCTTACAAAATGGTTTTGCTTGTTATGGTGGTGGCAGCAGAGATCACAGTCTGAGCATGTGTACAAAGGGGGCATCTTATTTCTCAGATAAGTATTTGCTTATAGTGTGAAGATGTTAGTCATCCAAATAGTTATTCTAAAAATGGCTAAATCGGTGAGGTTATCATGTTCTTTCCTCCCTTTTCTGTATAGACTATATTTTGAGGTAACTTGTTAACTACTTCCAAGACCTACATTTGTATTAAATACCCAGAAAGGACAGTTTGCAGGCAAAGGCTTAAGATGGCGCCATTCACAATGGAATCTAGTCATTCTATTCCATGTATCACTAGAGTTTGCCAAAGCAAATGGCCCCTTCTCAGGGTGACCTATGGTCTCACAATAAATGGAAGCATCCAGGCCACAGATTATTTATTGTGTTGCTTCCTAGGACGTCTTGAGCAGCAATGCACATCAGGCCAAAACTGTAATAAGAACTACTCTGTCATTTCACTGTCCTTGCTGAGGTAGACAGCCGCTGAAGGCCCACAAAAGCAGTCCCTCCATTCACACAAATAGAGCACAATCCTGTTTTCCATCCACCCAAAATGTAAAGACAACCTCCAGATGAATGGTAGAGTAAATTATAAAAATTTTTATTATTGCAGAAACCAGAGTAATGAGAGGCAGATACCACTTGCTGACTTGGTGGTTGGAAAACCAACCACAACAGTGACATGAAACCCAGCAATTTCATGCAGAAATAAGCCTTCTCTACAAGTTTCCTTGTAGAGCCCTTGGCCCAAAGGGAGTCAGATTCATACTTAATGGATCAGAAAAAGTAAATCACCGTAAAATAAGACTACTCAAGATTTCTTCCCAGAGAACACAGATGCCTTGCCTTGGAACACGGAGGTGACTGATACACATTACAAAATAGAGGGAGACAGGAATGAAGGCAGGCAGGCAGGCAGGAAGAGAGAGGAGGAGGAAGCACCTTATTTATTTAGTTATTCATCTTGATTGTTCCACAGCCCTGGGACACAAACCCAGTTCCTCGGGATGTAGGTGAACTGTGCTCGGCCAGAGGTGGTCATTTGCCTTCGGGTGTGCCTGAGTTGGCTTCTATAGAGAAACTGGCAATGGTAACTGACAAGAGATGTAGGATGTTTAAAATGGGCATTGAAGCCTTGTAAGCCTCAAACATCCTAAAACTCATGGGGAATTTCACCTCATTGGAAGTTTGATAGATGAGGTTTGACTTCAGAGTGGCGGTTCCTTCACAAAACTCTCTAGTGCTATAGTGACAAAGGAGACAGTAAATTGTCTTTGGGTCTAAAGCGTTTTTCCAAGTGTGGACTTTTAAGTGAAAAACAATGTTAGTTGTTGGAGTGAAAGATTTCCCATATTTCCCACATTCATGGGACCTCTCTATAGTGTGAATTTTTTGGTGGCAATTGAGGCTGGAGCCTTGGCTGAAAGAGTTGCCACACTTGCTGCATTCATTAGGTCTTTCTCCAGAGTGAACTACTTGAGGTTGAATGAGAACAGACTTTTCCCTAAAGGATTTCCCACACTTCCCATACTCATAAGGCCTTGATCCTGTGTGACTACTATAGTGTTAAATAAGGCTGGTGCTTCAACTACAAGATTTCCCACAATCACCACACTTGTAATGTCTTTCTCCAGTGTGAATTATTTGTTGTTTGGTAAAAATGGCTTTTCTGTTAAAGGATCCCCATATTGTTCACACTCAAAAGATCTTGTTCTAATGTGTATTCGCTGGTGTTCAACCAGACTGTAGCTGGGTGTAAAAGATTTCTAACATTTGTGCACTCAGAAGGCCTTTGTCTAGTGTGACTTCTGTTGTGCTGATCAAGTTTGGACCTAGATCCAAAGATTTTCCCACATTCCTCACCCTCGTGAAAACTCCCTAGTGTGAATTCTCTGATGTCTAATAAAGGTGGCTCTTTGGCTAAAGGACTTCCCACACTGGATACACAGATAAGACCTTGCTGTGGTGTAAATTCTCCAGAGTAAAACTTTGTCCAAAAACTGTCCACATTCACTGCACTCATAAGGGTTTTCTCCAGTGTGGGTTCTGTGGTGTGGAACGAGATTGGATTTGCATTGAAAGGCTTTCCCACATTCCTCACACTCATTAAGTTCTTTCCACTGTGAATTCAACAGTTGGAGCGTTGACTAAAGGATTTCCCACATTCGCCACACTTATAAGACCTTTCTCCAGTGTGAACTCTGGTGTATAGTGAGGGTGGCTTTTCGCCTAAAATATTTCCCACATTCATTGCAGTCAAAAGATCTTTCTCTAGCGTGGCTTCTTCGGAGATGAACAGAAGGCTTTCCCATATTTTCTAGACTCATAAACCCTGTTTCTGGTGAAACTCTGAAGTGGTAATCAAGACTGTGTTTGCAACTGGATGCTTTCCTACATTCACAGGACTTGTAATGACATTTTCCACCACGAAAGGCCTCCCCACACTTAGTGATTTTTCTTGGTTTTTCACTGTTGGAAATGACCTGGTGCTGGAGAAGGTCCAAATGTGGCTGAAAACTCCTTTCTGACCTTCCAACAGGTGAAGGGATTCTGCCATACGTGGAATATACAGCTCTTCACAAATAATGCCCTCTTTTGTCACCTTTTAAAAATCTCTCTGCACTGCCTCTCCACCTTCTCCATTGGGTCCCCTCGAGCCCAATTCAAACCGTCTTCTGTCAGGACAGTGTCAAAGTGACAGCTTCACCCTCCAGTGCAAACGCGGAAATGCCCTGGTCCTGTGCGCTCATTGGCTGTCCGCGAGAGCCCTGTGCCGGGCATTGTGGGTAACGTGGTTACTAGCTCCGCCCACCGGGGAAAGAGCTCACACTCTTGGGTCACAGAGTCAACTGCCCCTGGATCGGTTGCTGCACTGCTGCCGGACCGGGTCCGGAGATTGTCCCTGTCTGTGAAACGGAGAGGGGCCAGCAAAATCTCTGCTGGGGCTCGTGGGGAGCTGAACTGGAGAAACAGATTGGATTGCTTGGTTAACAGCATAAACTTGATCAGAACTAGAAAGTAGCCCACACGGTTCTTGCCTTTTCCTGTTTGCACATTCATTCACATGCAGTTTGTTTTAATAAGTTTTTAAAAACCACCTTCTCTGAGGTGCTGGGATCTATCCTGAGAACAGGGTTGGCGAGCAAGGGAGCGCCACAGGAGAATGAGAAACTCAAGAGAGAGTAAGAGGATAGAAAAGGTGGGGATCAGGGGGCCAAGGGTCTCTCTCGCTCTCTAGGACTGAAGGCCCTGACCATTCTGTCTCCACCTATTTACTGACTTCATACACAGCGCTGCTTCCAGCAGCTTATGCAAGCAAGTTCATAGTTACATTGGATGCTTACCCAGTCTTTCCTATCTAACTTCATAACTGTAGCTGTCTTATTTTGGCGGGTGAACAGTCACAGGCACACTGTCCCAGTGTTTTCACACAGCGACCCAGGCCCAGTGCTGCGGTCTGGTGTCCTTGATGTTCTGCCAACTGCCAATTCATCCTGGCTCTGCTCTCTGCCCGCAACACTGAGGCTCATATCTCTCTCCACTGTATTTGCAATCCCCACCACGCCACCCCAGTGCCCAAGCAAGAGACGCAACTTTCCTTGCTGCGTTGCTAATTCTATTACTATGATGACCAAGATCCTCCTTTTTGTGACTCACAGTCATATGCATCTACATATCATTTTAAAAAGGAGATATCTATGATTTTACTCATTGAAATGTTCCATTTTTATTTCGTTCTATTAGTGTAGACAAAACTTCCATTTGTTTTAAAGTTATGTTAACTTCATTTTCATTGGAAATGATTCTTACATTTCCTTAAATTAAAATTTGGCACACTGACTTAATTTGATTGCATTTCTAAGATGAAACTATTTTGTTCTTATATATTTAGACTATAATTTCAAAGCCAAAGCAACATTTGATGCATGCTGAACAATAGTTTAATTTTCTTCCCTGTTATTATTCATCCCCCTCCAGCATCCACTTGTTTACAGGTTTTCTGTTGTTAAAATATTAATGCACAGGCATACAGAAATTCATAAATTATCTGATTTATTCTCAGTGTTATAAAAATTGAAGGTAACTACACATACTAATCTGATAATGACTGACAGACTCTGCTTAGTTGAAAGAACTTTCTCGGTGCACCCTAGGAGAGTAGCGATTAAGTCAGCCACCTCCAAAAGAGCTCAGTCAACAAAGAGCGCAAGACCAGGCTTCAGGGGGCAGGCAACAAATAGTGTGAACATCTAAATAAAAATGAAATGTTTCTTCTCTCTGTTGCTGCCTGATTCTTGCCTGCTTACCTTCATTCCTGACTTCACCTTTCCTTTAAAAAAAACCAAAACCCATCTTTCTTCTCACCACACAACTGCCAGTGTTCTCTTAGGAGGATGCTGATTTATTTCATCCCTCTCCTATTGATTGATGTTGACTGGGTCTAAGTCTTAGTTACTAACAAAAACATTTTTTTAAAAATAGCTCCGTATTTATGCAGAAATCTGCCTTTCTCATTCACATTCATTTGGAATAATTGTTAAGATGAAAACAAATGTAGTGACTCAGATGACAGTTACTCAATATTGTGTTTTATTCTTCAGTCCTCTGATTGCAATAAATTCAAGCACCACCATTCCCCCTGGATATAAAAATAGATTTAACTAAAAAATTTGAATATCAGATTCCTTACTCCTACGAGAGCTGGGGTCAATCTCACTCTTCACGTACATAACTTCACTACGCTGCACATGTCCTACCATGCACAGAATGTATTCTGTTAATAACTGGTCATGGCAACTCACTGGCGATTCCTTTCAATGTATCCCCTCAGAAAATAGAAACTTTGGGTATTATACCCTGAATGATGTTGGGTGATCGTTGTACAAAAGATGTGTTCCTCCTGAGTGTTCCCAGCTGATGAAAATTTACCTAAATTTCTGTAGGTAATCCCCCCTCTAGACCCTTGAAGACGGTGAACTACATTACCCACAGGACTGTGCGACGGAGGCCAAACGTTGAGCCAATAAGGAATGAGGAGAGGGAGGTTCCGCGCGTGCGCAGTCGGTACTACCGAACTTCTGCGTCCTCCCTCCACAGAGCAGTCGTTTTTTGTCGCCCGACGCCTTCGACAGACGGAACGGAAGCTCTGAGACGGGCTGAGGACCCACCATCAAGGGCACTGGCAGCAGTCGTGGTCGGCTCCACACGGAAGCGCGGCTGCGGGGCTGCCCCCCAGGCCCGCTTGCCCCGGCCGCCCCGCGCCTCCTCGGGCTCCGATGGCGACGGCCGCGCGGCGGGACCCGGCTCAGGTATCCGCGTCCTCCGGCCTCCCCTGCGACCGACGGCGATAGCCCGTTCCCGTGTCGCGGATGGCTGTGCCGTCCTGACCCTCCCGTGTCCCCTCCCGGGCCAGGAGCGGGCAGAGAAGAGGGAGCCCCCGTGCTGGAGGTGCTGCTACCGTGGGGCTGACCCCCTGGCCTGTGAAGCCGCGTCGTCCACACCCTCGGCTCTGGGGCCTCACGTTGGGGCGTCGGGCTTGTGGGAAAGCACAGTGCACAACACGGGGCAGGTTGCTCAGACTCTGTTAACGATCTGGGCCTGGGGGTGTTGGGGGGAGAAAAAGAAACAAGAGTCAGAGAGCATTCGAGCAGGGTTCAGAGCTGCTGGAGGCAGTGGGATCACTGGGGGCCTGAGCTGGAACAGGACCCTGGTTGCGTGTGGCCGGCACTTTGCTGTGTGCATGGTAATAACATGTAGGCAGGACATGGAGATGTGTGCAGTGTGGGGTAGGGAACAGATGCTCGAAGGAGCCATGTGAGCCACAGGCCCTGGCATTGAGGACAGAAGGGTGACTGTGATCCCACACCCTTGCTTCTGTCGGGACCCACGATGGGTGAATCCAGAACCCCCCGACAGGACGGGACGCTTCCCTGCATGTCAGCCCTGGTGCTCAGATGATATCTGTGCCCACCCGCTGTTGCTGTGGGTGCGCACTGACCACAGGGACCTGGAGGAGAGCGTGCCCATCGAGGCACCAGACCTGGCATCGCCCCTGAGATGGGGAAATGGGTGGGTGTGC